>JANJGN010000984.1:5000-223526 GCA_026770705.1 Isurus oxyrinchus
GCACGGTGTTAGATACAGAGTAAATCTCCCTCTACACCATCCCCATCAAACACTCCCAGGACAGGTACAGCACAGGGTTAGATACAGAGTAAATCTCCCTCTACACTGTCCCCATCAAACACTCCCAGGACAGCTACAGCACGGGGTTAGATACAGAGTAAACTCCCTCTACACTGTCCCCATCAAACACTCCCAGGACAGGTACAGCACGGTGTTAGATACAGAGTAAACTCCCTCTACACTGTCCCCATCAAACACTCCCAGGACAGGTACAGCACGGGGTTAGATACAGAGTAAAGATCCCTCTACACTGTCCCCATCAAACACTCCCAGGACAGGTACACCACGGGATTAGATACAGAGTAAAGCTCCCTCGACACTGTCCCCATCAAACACTCCCAGGACAGGTACAGCACGGGGTTAGATACAGAGTAAAGCTCCCCCTACACTGTCCCCATCAAACACACCCAGGACAGGTACAGCACGGGGTTAGATACAAAGTAAAGCTTGGAAGTGAGATGTTCCTTTCACATACTTGGCACGAAACCTCCTCCTACAGCCTCTTTGTAAGACCACCAGTCATCGTGCGATGTTGATCTCGCGAATTCACCTGAGGGATGGAGAACGAGATGGTCTGAGTTAAGTCGTGGAAGGGGACGATGGAACAGCAAGAGAGGTTTGGAGAGTTTGAATACCCCCGGGGAACGGAGTTTGAGAAATCCGCTCTCAGTCGAAGTGACCCAAACGCTGGTGTATATACATCTCCCTCCGACAGTGCAGCACTCCCTCAGTACTGGCACCGGGGGTAGTGACGTCCTGGATTATGGAGCTCAAATCCTAGAGTATATACATCTCCCTCCGACAGTGCGGCACTCCCTCAGTACTGACCCTCCGATAGTGCGGCACTCCCTCAGTACTGACCCTCTGACAGTGCAGCACTCCCTCAGTACTGACCCTCTGACAGTGCAGCACTCCCTCAGTACTGACCCTCCGACAGTGCAGCACTCCTTCAGCACTGACCCTCTGACACTGCAGCACTCGCTCAGTACTGACCCTCTGACAGTGCAGCAGTCCCTCAGTACTGACCCTCTGACAGTGCAGCACTCTCTCAGTACTGACCCTCTGACAGTGCAGCACTGCTTCAGTACTGACCCTCTGACAGTGCAGCACTCCCTCAGCACTGACCCTCTGACACTGCAGCACTCGCTCAGTACTGACCCTCTGACAGTGCAGCACTCCATCAGTACTGACCCTCTGACAGTGCAGCATTCCCTCAGTACTGACCCTCCGACAGTGCAGCACTCCCTCAGCATTGACCCTCCGACAGTGCAGCACTCCCTCAGTACTGACCCTCTGACAGTGCAGCACTCCCTCAGTAATGATACTCCGACAGTGCAGCACTCCCTCAGTACTGGCACCGGGGGCAGTGTCGGCCTGGATTGTGGAGCTCAGATCCTAGAGTAGATATGTCTTGGAAATGTCCACCTTGTTGCTTGAGGGAGTTGACAGGCCCTTCCAGCGTCTGTAGGTAACTCGGGGGAAGACATGCCATCCTTGGCCTCTTTGGCCATATTCTCCGAATCCCCTGAATATGCTTTCAGTGTTTGAGATGTCAGGGTCGGTAATGGTCTCTGGGCCCATGTGAAACAACACAGACAATTAGTGTCACTTAGATCTGGTTCGCTTCATAGATTCGAGCTGATCCAAGTGTCCGCACAGGGTTGTGTGATCTTCCATCAGAAGAAGCAAGACTTCTGATTGGCAGCCAGTCTGATCCTAACACTGGATCCCCAGTCTAGAACCAGTCTATAACAGGAGACAATGAATCCATCCCACTCATTGAATCAACTAAATAAATCCCAGGCGACCATGCCAGTCAAAATTAACCCCTTCCCGTTCACTCCCACTGTACACAATCCCAATCCCAAACCCCTTCCCGTTCAATCCCACTGTACACAATCCCAATCCCAAACCCCTTCCCGTTCACTCCCACTGTACACAATCCCAATCCCAAACCCCTTCCCGTTCACTCCCACTGTACACATTCCCAATGGACCCAAACCCCTTCCCGTTCACTCCCACTGTACACAATCCCAATCCCAAACCCCTTCCCGTTCACTCCCATTGTACACAATCCCAATGGACCCAAACCCCTTCCCGTTCACTCCCACTGTACACAATCCTAATCCCAAACCCCTTCCCGTTCACTCCCACTGTACACAATCCCAATCCTAAACACCTTACCGTTCACTGCCACTGTACACAATCCCAATCCCAAACTCCCTCCCGTTCACTCCCACTGTACACAATCCCAATCCCAAACTCCCTCCCGTTCACTCCCACTGTACACAATCCCAATCCCAAACCCCTTCCCGTTCACTCCCACTGTACACAATCCCAATGGACCCAAACCCCTTCCCGTTCACTCCCACTGTACACAATCCCAATCCCAAACCCCTTCCCGTTCACTCCCACTGTACACAATCCCAATCCCAATCCCCTTCCCATTCACTCCCACTGTACACAATCCCAATCCCAAACCCATTCCCGTTCACTCCCACTGTACACAATCCCAATCCCAAACCCCTTCCCGTTCACTCCCACTGTACACAATCCCAATCCCAAACCCCTTCCCGTTCACTCCCACTGTACACAATCCCAATCTCAAACCCCTTCCCGTTCACTCCCACTGTACACAATCCCAATGGACCCAAACCCCTTCCCGTTCACCTCCCACTGTACACAATCCCAATGGACCCAAACCCCTTTCTGTTCACTCCCACTGTACACAATCCCAATCCCAAACCCCTTCCCGTTCACTCCCACTGTACACAATCCCAATCCCAAACCCCTTCCCGTTCACTCCCACTGTACACAATCCCAATGCCAAACCCCTTCCCGTTCACTCCCACTGTACACAATCCCAATCCCAAACCCCTTCCTGTTCACTGCCACTGTACACAATCCCATTCCCAAACCCCTTCCCGTTCACTCCCACTGTACACAATCCCAATGAACCCAAACCCCTTCCCGTTCACTCCCACTGTACACAATCCCAATCCCAAACCCCTTCCCGTTCACTCCCACTGTACACAATCCCAATGGACCCAAACCCCTTCCCGTTCACTCCCACTGTACACAATCCCAATGAACCCAAACCCCTTCCCGTTCACTCCCACTGTACACAATCCCAATCCCAAACCCCTTCCCGTTCACTCCCTCTGTACACAATCCCAATCCCAAACCCCTTCCCGTTCACTCCCACTGTACACAATCCCAATGGACCCAAACCCCTTCCTGTTCACTGCCACTGTACACAATCCCAATGGACCCAAACCCCTTCCCGTTCACTCCCACTGTACACAATCCCAATCCCAAACCCCTTCCCGTTCACTCCCACTGTACACAATCCTAATCCCAAACCCCTTCCCGTTCACTCCCACTGCACACAATCCCAATGGACCCAAACCCCTTCCCGTTCACTCCCACTGTACACAATCCCAATCCCAAACCCCTTCCCATTCACTCCCACTGTACACAATCCCAATCCCAAACCCCTTCCCGTTCACTCCCACTGTACACAATCCCAATCCCAAACCCCTTCCCGTTCACTCCCACTGTACACAATCCCAATCCCAAACCCCTTCCTGTTCACTCCCACTGTACACAATCCCAATCCCAAACTCCTTCCCATTCACTCCCACTGTACACAATCCCAATCCCAAACCCCTTCCCATTCACTCCCACTGTACACAATCCCAATCCCAAACACCTTCCCGTTCACTCCCACTGTACACAATCCCAATCCCAAACCCCTTCCCATTCACACCCACTGTACACAATCCCAATGGACCCAAACCCCTTACCGTTCACTCCCACTGCACACAATCCCAATCACAAACCCCTTCCCGTTCACTGCCACTGTACACAATCCCAATCCCAAACCTCTTCCCGTTCACTCCCACTGTACACAATCCCAATCCCAAATCCCTTCCTGTTCACTCCCACTGTACACAATCCCAATCCCAAACCCCTTCCCGTTCACTCCCACTGTACACAATCCCAATGGACCCAAACCCCTTCCCGTTCACTCCCACTGTACACAATCCCAATGGACCCAAACCCCTTCCTGTTCACTGCCACTGTACACAATCCCAATGGACCCAAACCCCTTCCCGTTCACTCCCACTGTACACAATCCCAATCCCAAACCCCTTCCCGTTCACTCCCACTGTACACAATCCTAATCCCAAACCCCTTCCCGTTCACTCCCACTGTACACAATCCCAATGGACCCAAACCCCTTCCCGTTCACTCCCACTGTACACAATCCCAATCCCAAACCCCTTCCCGTTCACTCCCACTGTACACAATCCTAATCCCAAACCCCTTCCCGTTCACTCCCACTGTACACAATCCCAATGGACCCAAACCCCTTCCCGTTCACTCCCACTGTACACAATCCCAATCCCAAACCCCTTCCCATTCACACCCACTGTACACAATCCCAATGGACCCAAACCCCTTACCGTTCACTCCCACTGCACACAATCCCAATCACAAACCCCTTCCCGTTCACTGCCACTGTACACAATCCCAATCCCAAACCTCTTCCCGTTCACTCCCACTGTACACAATCCCAATCCCAAATCCCTTCCTGTTCACTCCCACTGTACACAATCCCAATCCCAAACCCCTTCCCGTTCACTCCCACTGTACACAATCCCAATGGACCCAAACCCCTTCCCGTTCACTCCCACTGTACACAATCCCAATCCCAAACCCCTTCCCGTTCACTCCCACTGTACACAATCCCAATCCCAAACCCCTTCCCGTTCACTCCCACTGTACACAATCCCAATGGACCCAAACCCCTTCCCGTTCACTCCCACTGGACACAATCCCAATCCCAAACCCCTTCCCGTTCACTCCCACTGGACACAATCCCAATCCCAAACCCCTTCCCGTTCACTCCCACTGTACACAATCCCAATCCCAAACCCCTTTCCGTTCACTCCCACTGGACACAATCCCAATCCCAAACCCCTTCCCGTTCACTCCCACTGTACACAATCCCAATCCCAAACCCCTTCCCGTTCACTCCCACTGTACACAATCCCAATGGACCCAAACCCCTTCCCGTTCACTCCCACTGTACACATTCCCAAAGGAACCAAAACCCTTCCCATTCACTCCCACTCCACACAATCCCAATGGACCCAAACCCCTTCCCATTCACTCCCACTGTACACAATCCAAATCCCAAACCCCTTCCCGTTCACTCCCACTGTACACAATCCTAATCCCAAACCCCTTCCCGTTCACTCCCACTGTACACAATCCCAATGGACCCAAACCCCTTCCCGTTCACTCCCACTGTACACAATCCCAATCCCAAACCCCTTCCCGTTCACTCCCACTGTACACAATCCTAATCCCAAACCCCTTCCCGTTCACTCCCACTGCACACAATCCCAATGGACCCAAACCCCTTCCCGTTCACTCCCACTGTACACAATCCCAATCCCAAACCCCTTCCCATTCACACCCACTGTACACAATCCCAATGGACCCAAACCCCTTACCGTTCACTCCCACTGCACACAATCCCAATCACAAACCCCTTCCCGTTCACTGCCACTGTACACAATCCCAATCCCAAACCTCTTCCCGTTCACTCCCACTGTACACAATCCCAATCCCAAATCCCTTCCTGTTCACTCCCACTGTACACAATCCCAATCCCAAACCCCTTCCCGTTCACTCCCACTGTACACAATCCCAATGGACCCAAACCCCTTCCCGTTCACTCCCACTGTACACAATCCCAATCCCAAACCCCTTCCCGTTCACTCCCACTGTACACAATCCCAATCCCAAACCCCTTCCCGTTCACTCCCACTGTACACAATCCCAATGGACCCAAACCCCTTCCCGTTCACTCCCACTGGACACAATCCCAATCCCAAACCCCTTCCCGTTCACTCCCACTGGACACAATCCCAATCCCAAACCCCTTCCCGTTCACTCCCACTGTACACAATCCCAATCCCAAACCCCTTTCCGTTCACTCCCACTGGACACAATCCCAATCCCAAACCCCTTCCCGTTCACTCCCACTGTACACAATCCCAATCCCAAACCCCTTCCCGTTCACTCCCACTGTACACAATCCCAATGGACCCAAACCCCTTCCCGTTCACTCCCACTGTACACATTCCCAAAGGAACCAAAACCCTTCCCATTCACTCCCACTCCACACAATCCCAATGGACCCAAACCCCTTCCCATTCACTCCCACTGTACACAATCCAAATCCCAAACCCCTTCCCGTTCACTCCCACTGTACACAATCCCAATCCCAAACCCCTTCCCGTTCACTCCCACTGTACACAATCCAAATCCCAAACCCCTTCCCGTTCACTCCCACTGTACACAATCCCAATCCCAAACCCCTTCCCGTTCACTCCCACTGTACACAATCCCAATCCCAAACCCCTTCCCGTTCACTCCCACTGTACACAATCCCAATCCCAAACCCCTTCCCGTTCACTCCCACTGTACACAATCCCAATCCCAAACCCCTTCCCGTTCACTCCCACTGTACACAATCCCAATCCCAAACCCCTTCCCGTTCACTCCCACTGTACACAATCCCAATCCCAAACCCCTTCCCGTTCACTCCCACTGTACACAATCCCAATGCACCCAAACTGCTCACCTGATCTCTCTCTCTCTCTCTCTCTCTCACTTGCCCTCTACCCCGTCCCACTATCTGTCTTTATGTCGGCCCCCTGGTTCTCTCTATGAATCTCTCACTCTCACTCACTCTGACGTGACAAATATCGGGCCTGTTTTATGGGGATCTCTTGCTCCCTGAAAGTTCATCCACATGAGGGTTGGCTCCATTTCAGGTGCACAGTGAGATTCCATTGGCATGCTCTCGGAAGAGAGGCACTGCAGCCTAACACAAAAATTCCTGTCACACAAGCGCCTCTGAATGTCGCAGGGTCTAGCCAGTCTATCCAGCCGACAGGCCATCTGTTCCCCAAAGTGTCCCACTGCGCCGTCATCAAACACACCACAGGGGGAGAAGCTGCTGCCCAGTGTTAGATCATCATCACAAACACCGTCCCATCTAGCAGCATCCAGAATTAGCACCGCTACACTGTCCCCATCAAACACTCCCAGGACAGGTACAGCACGGGGTTAGATACAGAGTAAATCTCCCTCTACACTGTCCCCATCAAACACTCCCAGGACAGGTACAGCACGGGGTTAGAGACAGAGTAAAGCTCCCTCTACACTGTCCACATCAAACACTCCCAGGACAGGTACAGCACGGTGTTAGATACAGAGTAAATCTCCCTCTACGCTGTCCCCATCAAACACTCCCAGGACAGGTACAGCACGGTGTTAGATACAGAGTAAAGCTCCCTCTACACTGTCCCCATCAAACACTCCCAGGACAGGTACAGCACAGGGTTAGATACAGAGTAAATCTCCCTCTACACTGTCCCCATCAAACACTCCCAGGACAGGTACAGCACGGGGTTAGATACAGAGTAAAGCTCCCTCTACACTGTCCCCATCAAACATTCCCAGGACAGGTACAGCACGGGGTTAGATACAGAGTAAAGCTCCCTCTACACTGTCCCCATCAAACACTTCCAGGACAGGTACAGCACGGGGTTAGATACAGAGTAAATCTCCCTCTACACTGTCCCCATCAAACACTCCCAGGACAGGTACAGCACGGGGTTAGATACAGAGTTAAATCCCCTCTGCACTGTCCCCATCAAACACTCCCAGGACAGGTACAGCACGGGGTTAGAAACAGAGTAAACCTCCCTCTACACTGTCCCCATCAAACACTCCCAGGACAGGTACAGCACGGGGTTAGATACAGAGTAAAGCTCCCTCTACACTGTCCCCATCAAACACTCCCAGGACAGGTACAGCACGGGGTTAGATACAGAGTAAAGCTCCCTCTACACTGTCCCCATCAAACACTCCCAGGACAGGTACAGCACGGGGTTAGATACAGAGTAAAGCTCCCTCTACACTGTCCCCATCAAACACTCCCAGGACAGGTACAGCACGGGGTTAGATACAGAGTAAAGCTCCCTCTACACTGTCCCCATCAAACACTCCCAGGACAGGTACAGCACGGGGTTAGATACAGAGTAAATCTCCCTCTACACCGTCCCCATCAAACACTCCCAGGACAGGTACAGCACGGGGTTAGATACAGAGTAAAGCACCCTTTGCACTGTCCCCATCAAACACTCCCAGGACAGGTACAGCACGGGGTTAGATACAGAGTAAAGCACCCTTTGCATTGTCCCCATCAAACACTCCCAGGACAGGTACAGCACGGGGTTAGATACAGAGTAAAGCTCCCTCTACACCATCCCCATCAAACACTCCCAGGACAGGTACAGCACAGTGTTAGATACAGAGTAAAGCTCCCTCTACACTGTCCCCATCAAACATTCCCAGGACAGGTACAGCACGGGGTTAGATACAGAGTAAATCCCCCTCTACACTGTCCCCATCAAACACTCCCAGGACAGGTACAGCACAGGGTTAGATACAGAGCAAAGCTACCTCTACACTGTCCCCATCAAACACTCCCAGGACAGATACAGCACGGGGTTAGATACAGAGTAAATCTCCCTCTACACTGTCCCCATCAAACACTCCCAGGACAGGTACAGCACGGGGTTAGATACAGAGTAAATCTCCCTCTACACTGACCCATCAAACACTCCCAGGACAGGTAGAGCACGGGTTTAGATAAAGAGTAAATCTCCCTCTACACTGTCCCCCTCAAACACTCGGTGGACAGCTACAGCACGGGGTTAGATACAGAGTAAAGCTCCCTCTACACTGACCCATCAAACACTCCCAGGACAGGTACAGCACGGGGTTAGATACAGAGTAAAGCTCCCTCTACGCTGTCTCCATCAAACACTCCCAGGACAGGTACAGCACGGGGTTAGATACAGAGTAAAGCTCCCTCTACACCGTCCCCATCAAACACTCCCAGGACAGGTACAGCACGGGGTTAGATACAGAGTAAATCTCCCTCTACACTGTCCCCATCAAACACTCCCAGGACAGGTACAGCACGGGGTTAGATACAGAGTAAAGCTCCCTCGACACTGTCCCCATCAAACACTCCCAGGACAGGTACAGCACGGGGTTAGATACAGTGTAAAGCTCCCTCTACACTGTCCCCATCAAACACTCCCACGACAGGTACAGCACGGGGTTAGATACAGAGTAAAGCTCCATCTACACTGTCCCCATCACACACTCCCAGGACAGGTACAGCACGGGGTTAGATACAGAGCAAAGCTCCCTCTACACTGTCCCCATCACACACTCCCAGGACAGGTACAGCACGGGGTTAGAAACAGAGTAAAGCTCCCTCTACACCGTCCCCATCAAACACTCCCAGGACAAGTACAGCACGGGGTTAGATACAGAGTAAATCTCCCTCTACACTGTCTCCATCAAACACTCCCAGGACAGGTACAGCACGGGGTTAGATACAGAGTAAATCTCCCTCTACACTGTCCCCATCAAACACTCCGAGGACAGGTACAGCACGGGGATAGATACAGATTAAAGCTCGGTCTACACTGTCCTTTTGGGGTCAGTGAATCATCGTTTGCTTAATGTGTTAATCATGCCTGAATGGTCAGCAGGAATGTGGACATCCCTGAACCATCTGTTTCTCGGTTGGATTTCATCACATCACTGACTGAGGATGCAAAGGACAGATTTCACATGCGAGGATTACCTCCTCCTGACCGAACCCTGGTCACTCATCCTAAGAATGCCGGTCTCGATTTCAACTCCCTCAAGCCTCCGCTCACCATCCCCGCAGATTTCAACAAATTCATTCTACCCGAGAGACATGTTGGAGGGAGATGAAAATACTCTAGGATTTGAGCTCCAGAATCCAGGCCGACTCTCCCCCCCGGTGCCAGTACTGAGGGAGTGCTGCACTGTCAGAGGATCAGTACTGAGGGAGTGCTGCACTGTCAGAGGGTCAGTGCTGAGGGAGTGCTGCACTGTCAGAGGGTCAGTGCTGAGGGAGTGCTGCACTGTCAGAGGGTCAGTACTGAGGGAGTGCGGCACTGCCAGAGGGTCAGTACTGAGGGAGTGCTGCACTGTCAGAGGGTCAGTACTGAGGGAGTGCCGCACTGTCAGAGGGTCAGTACTGAGGGAGTGCTGCACTGTCAGACTGTCAGTACTGAGGGAGTGCTGCACTGTCGGAGGGTCAGTACTGAGGGAGTGCTGCACTGTCAGAGGGTCAGTACTGAGGGAGTGCCGCAATTTCGGAGGGTCAGTACTGAGGGAGTGCCGCACTGTCAGAGGGTCAGTACTGAGGGAGTGCTGCACTGTCGGAGGGTCAGTACTTAGGGAGTGCCGCACTGTCAGAGGGTCAGTACTGAGGGAGTGCAGCACTGTCAGAGGGTCAGTACTGAGGGAGTGCTGCAGTGTCAGAGGGTCAGTCCTGAGGGAGTGCTGCAGCGTCAGAATGTCAATACTGAGGGAGTGCTGCACTGTCAGAGGGTCAGTACTGAGGGAGTGCTGCACTGTCAGAGGGTCAGTACTGAGGGAGTACTGCACTGTCGGAAGGTCAGTACTGAGGGAGTGCTGCACTGTCGGACGGTCAGTACTGAGGGAGTGCTGCACTGTCGGAAGGTCAGTACTGAGGGAGTGCTGCACTGTCGGACGGTCAGTGCTGAGGAAGTGCTGCACTGTCAGAGGGTCAGTACTGAGGGAGTGCTGCACTGTCGGAGGGAGATGTATATACTCTAGGATTTGAGCTCCAGAATCCAGGCCGACACTCCCCCCGGTGCCAGTACTGAGGGAGTGCTGCACTGTCAGAGGGTCAGTACTGAGGGAGTGGTGCACTGTCAGAGGGTCAGTACTGAGGGAGTGCTGCACTGTCAGAGGGTCAGTACTGAGGGAGTGCTGCACTGTCAGAGGGTCAGTACAGAGAGAGGGCCGCACTGTCAGAGGGTCAGTACTGAGGGAGTGCTGCACTGTCAGAGGGTCAGTACTGAGGGTGTGCCGCACTGTCAGAGGGTCAGTACTGAGGGAGTGCTGCACTGTCAGAGGGTTAGTACTGATAGAGTGATGCACTGTCAGAAGGTCTGTAATGAGGGAGTGCTGCACTGTCAGAGGGTCAGTACTGAGGGAATGCTGCACTGCCAGAGGGTCAGTACTGAGGGAGTGCTTCACGGCTGGAGGGTCAGTACTGAGGGAGTCCTCCACTGTCGGAGGGTCAGTACTGAGGGAGTGCTGCACTGTCGGAGTGAGATGTCAGAGTGGTTTCGGACATATCAGAGTGTTACAGTGAGGGGTGCGGGATTTCTCAGAGTGTTACAGTGAGGGGTGTTTTATATATCAGGGTGTTACACTGAGGGGTGTGGGGTATATCAGACTGTTATAGTGAGGGGTGTGGGATATATAAGAGTGTAACAGTGAGAGGTGAGGCATATATCAGAGTGTTACAGTGAGGGGTGTGGTATAAATCAGAGTGTTCCAGTGAGGGGTGTGGGGTATATCAGAGTGTTACAGTGAGGGGTATGTGGTATATCAGAGTGTTACAGTGAGGGGTGTGGAGTATATCAGAGTGTTACAGTGAGGGGTTTGGGGTATATCAGAGTGTTACAGTGAGGGGTGTGGGGTATATCAGAGTGTTACAGTGAGGGGTGTGGAATATATCAGGGTGTTACAGTGAGGTGTGTGGGATATATCAGAGTGTTACAGTGCAGGGGGTGGTTTATATCAGAGTGTTACAGTGAGGTGTGTGGGGTATGTCAGAGTGTTATAGTGAGGGGTGTGGGGTATATCAGAGTGTTACAGTGAGGGGTGTGGGATATATCAGGGTGTAACAGTGAGGGGTGTGGAGTATATCAGTTTGTTACAGTGAGGGGTGTGGGGTACATCAGGGTGTTACAGTGAGGGGTGTGGGGTATATCAGAATGTTACAGTGAGGGGTGTGTTGTATATCAGACTGTTACAGTGAGGGGTGTGGGATATATCAGTGTTACAGCGAGGGGTGTGGGGTATATCAGAGTGTTACAGTGAGGGGTGTGGGATATATCAGAATGTTACAGTGAGGGTTGTGGGGTATATCAGGGTGTTACAGTGAGGGGTGTGGTCTGTCAGTGTTACAGTGAGGCGTGTGGGGTATATGAGAATGTTACAGTGAGGGGTGTGGGATATATCAGAGTGTTACAGTGAGGGGTGTGGGATATATCAGAGTGTTGCAGTGAGGGGTGTGGGGTATATCAGTGTGTTACAGTGAGGGGTGTGGGGTGTATCAGAGTGTTACAGTGAGGGGTGTGGGGTATATCAAAGTGTTACAGTGAGGGGTGTGGGGTATATGAGACTGTTCCAGTGAGGGGTGTGGGATTTATCAGTCTGTTACAGTGAGTGGTGTGGGGTATATCAGTGTGTTACAGTGAGGGGTGTGGGGTGTTTCAGAGTGTTACAGTGAGGGGTGTGGGGTACATCAGAGTGTTACAGGGAGGTGTGTGGGATATTTCAGAGTGTTACAGTGAGGGGAGAGGGATATATCAGAGTGGTACAGTGAGGGGTGTGGGATATATCAGAGTGTTACGGTGAGGGGTGTGGGATATATAGGAGTGTTAAAGTGAGGGGTGTGGGATATATCTGAGTGTTACAGTGAGAGGTGTGGGGTATATCAGAGTGTGACAGTGAGGGGTGTGGGGTATATCAGGGTGTTACAATGAGGGGTGTGTGATATATCAGAGTGTTACAGTGAGGCGTGTGGGATATATCAGAGTGTTACAGTGAGGGGAGTGGGTCATATCAGAGTGTTACAGTGAGGGTTGTGGGATATATCAGAGTGTTGCAGTGAGGGGTGTGGGATATATCATAGTGTTACAGTGAGGGGTGTGGGGTATATCTGAGTGTTGCAGTGAGAGGTGTGGGGTATATCAGAGTGTTACAGTGAGGGGTGTGGGGTATAAAAGGGTGTTACAGTGAGGGGTGTGGGATATATCAGAGTGTTACAGTGAGGGGTGTGGGATATATCAGCGTGTTACAGTGAGGGGTGTGGGATATATCAGAGTGTTACAGTGAGGGGTGTGGGGTATATCAGAGTGTTACAGTGAGGTGTGTGGGGTATATCAGAGTGTTACAGTGAGGGGTGTGGGGTATATCAGAGTGTTACAGTGAGGGGTGTGGGGTATATCAGAGTGTTACAGTGAGTGGTGTGGGATAAATCAGAGTGTTACAGTGAAGGGTGTGGGATATATCAGAGTGTTACAGTGAGGGGTGAGGGATATATCATAGTGTTACAGTGAGGGGTGTGGGGCATATCAGTGAGTTACAGTGAGGTATGTGGAATATATCAGAGTGTTACAGTGAGGGGTGTGGCATATCTCAGAGTGTTACAATGAGGTGTGTGGGATATATCAGAGTGTTACAGTGAGGTGTGTGGGGTATATCAGAGTGTTACAGTGAGGGGTGTGGGGTATATCGGAGTGTTACAGTGAGGGGTGTGGGGTATATCAGATTGTTACAGTGAGGGGTGTGGGGTATAACAGAGTGTTACAGTGAGGGGTGTGGGATAAATCAGAGTGTTACAGTGAAGGGTGTGGGATATATCAGAGTGTTACAGTGAGGGGTGAGGGAAATATCATAGTGTTACAGTGAGGGGTGTGGGGTATATCAGAGCATTACAGTGAGGGGAGAGGGATATATCAGAGTGTTACAGTGAGGGGTGTGGGATATATCAGAGTGTTACAGTGAAGGGTGTGGGGTATATCTGAGTGTTACAGTGAGGGGTGTGGGATATATCAGAGTGTTACAGTGAGGGGTGTGGAATATATCAGAGTGTTACAGTGAGGGGTGTGGCATATATCAGAGTGTTACAGTGAGGGGTGTGGGATGTATCAGAGTGTTACAGTGAGTGGTGTGGGATATATCAGAGTGTTACAGTGAGGTGTGGTGTATATCAGAGTGTTAAAGTGAGGGGTGTGGGATATATCAGAGTGTTACAGTGAGGGCTGTGGGTTATATCAGAGTGTTACAGTGAGGGGTTGGGATATATCAGAGTGTTACAGTGAGGAGTGTGGGATAAATCAGTGAGTTAATGTGAGAGTTGTGGGATAAATCAGAGTGTTACAGTGAGGGGTGTGGGATATATCAGTGTTACAGTGAGGGGTGTGGGGTATATCAGAGTGTTACAGTGAGGGGTGTGGGATATATCAGAGTGTTACAGTGAGGAGTGTGCAGTATATCAGAGTGTTACAGTGAGGGGTGTGGGATATATCAGAGTGTTACAGTGAGGGGTGTGGGATATATCAGAGCATTACAGTGAGGGGAGAGGGATATATCAGAGTGTTACAGTGAGGGGTGTGGGATATATCAGAGTGTTACAGTGAGGGGTGTGGGGTATATCAGACTGTTACAGTGAGGGGTGTGGGATATATCAGTGTTACAGTGAGGGGTGTGGGATATATCAGACTGTTACTGTGAGAGGTGTGGGATATATCAGGATGTTACAGTGAGGGGTGTGGTGTATATCAGAGTGTTACAGTGAGGGATGTGGGGTATATCAGAGTGTTACAGTGAGGGGTGTGGCGTAAATCAGGGTGTTACAGTGAGGGGTGTGGGGTATGTCAGAGTGTTACAGTGAGGGGTGTGGGGTATATGAGACTGTTACAGTGAGGGGTGTCGGTTATATCAGTGTGATACAGTGAGGGGTGTGGGGTATATCAGTGTGTTACAGTGAGGGGTGTGGGGTGTATCAGAGTGTTATAGTGAGGGGTGTGGGGTATTTCAGAGTGTTAAAGTGAGGGGTGAGGGGTATATCAGAGTGTTACAGTGAGGGGTGTGGGGTATATGAGACTGTTACAGTGAGGGGTGAGGGATATATCAGTGTGTTACAGTGAGGGGTGTGGGGTATATCAAGGTGTTACAGTGAGGGGTGTGGGGTATATCAGAGTGTTACAGTGAGGGGTGTGGGGTTCATCAGGGTGTTACAGTGAGGGGTGTGGGGTATATCAGAGTGTTACAGTGAGGGTTGTGGGGTATATCAGACTGTTACAATGCAGGGTGTGGGATATATCAGTGTTACAGCGAGGGGTGTGGGGTATATCAGAGTGTTACAGTGAGGGGTGTGGGATATATCAGAATGTTAGAGTGAGGGATGTGGGGTATATCAGGGTGTTACAGTGAGGGGTGTGGGTTATGTCAGAGTGTTACAGTGACGGGTGTGGGGTATATGAGACTGTTACAGTGAGGGGTGTGGGTTATATCAGTGTGTTGCAGTGAGGTTTGTGGGGTATATCAGAGTGTTACAGTGAGGGGTGTGGGGTATATCGGAGTGTTACAGTGAGGGGTGTGGGGTATATCAGATTGTTACAGTGAGTGGTGTGGGGTATAACAGAGTGTTACAGTGAGGGGTCTGGGATAAATCAGAGTGTTACAGTGAGGGGTGAGGGAAATATCAGAGTGTTACAGTGAGGGGTGTGGGGTATATCAGAGCATTACAGTGAGGGGAGAGGGATATATCAGAGTGTTAAAGTGAGGGGTGTGGGATATATCAGAGTGTTACAGTGAAGGGTGTGGGGTATATCTGAGTGTTACAGTGAGGGGTGTGGGATATATCAGAGTGTTACAGTGAGGGGTGTGGAATATATCAGAGTGTTACAGTGAGGGGTGTGGCATATATCAGAGTGTTACAGTGAGGGGTGTGGGATGTATCAGAGTGTTACAGTGAGGGGTGTGGGATATATCAGAGTGTTACAGTGAGGTGTGGTGTATATCAGAGTGTTAAAGTGAGGGGTGTGGGATATATCAGAGTGTTACAGTGAGGGCTGTGGGTTATATCAGAGTGTTACAGTGAGGGGTTGGGATATATCAGAGTGTTACAGTGAGGAGTGTGGGATAAATCAGTGAGTTAATGTGAGAGTTGTGGGATATATCAGAGTGTTACACTGAGGGGTGTGGGATATATCAGTGTTACAGTGAGGGGTGTGGGGTATATCAGAGTGTTACAGTGAGGGGTGTGGGATATATCAGAGTGTTACAGTGAGGAGTGTGCAGTATATCAGAGTGTTACAGTGAGGGGTGTGGGATATATCAGAGTGTTACAGTGAGGGGTGTGGGATATATCAGAGCATTACAGTGAGGGGAGAGGGATATATCAGAGTGTTACAGTGAGGGGTGTGGGATATATCAGAGTGTTACAGTGAGGGGTGTGGGGTATATCAGACTGTTACAGTGAGGGGTGTGGGATATATCAGTGTTACAGTGAGGGGTGTGGGATATATCAGACTGTTACTGTGAGAGGTGTGGGATATATCAGGATGTTACAGTGAGGGGTGTGGGGTATATCAGAGTGTTACAGTGAGGGGTGTGGCGTAAATCAGGGTGTTACAGTGAGGGGTGTGGGGTATGTCAGAGTGTTACAGTGAGGGGTGTGGGGTATATGAGACTGTTACAGTGAGGGGTGTCAGTTATATCAGTGTGATACAGTGAGGGGTGTGGGGTGTATCAGTGTGTTACAGTGAGGGGTGTGGGGTGTATCAGAGTGTTATAGTGAGGGGTGTGGGGTATTTCAGAGTGTTAAAGTGAGGGGTGAGGGGTATATCAGAGTGTTACAGTGAGGGGTGTCGGGTATATGAGACTGTTAGAGTGAGGGGTGAGGGATATATCAGTGTGTTACAGTGAGGGGTGTGGGGTATATCAAGGTGTTACAGTGAGGGGTGTGGGGTATATCAGAGTGTTACAGTGAGGGGTGTGGGGTACATCAGGGTGTTACAGTGAGGGGTGTGGGGTATATCAGAGTGTTACAGTGAGGGTTGTGGGGTATATCAGACTGTTACAGTGCGGGGTGTGGGATATATCAGTGTTACAGCGAGGGGTGTGGGGTATATCAGAGTGTTACAGTGAGGGGTGTGGGATATATCAGAATGTTAGAGTGAGGGATGTGGGGTATATCAGGGTGTTACAGTGAGGGGTGTGGGGTATGTCAGAGTGTTACAGTGAGGGGTGTGGGGTATATGAGACTGTTACAGTGAGGGGTGTGGTTATATCTGTGTGTTGCAGTGAGGGGTGTGGGGTATATCAGAGTGTTACAGTGAGGGGTGTGGGGTGTCTCAGAGTGTTATAGTGAGGGGTGTGGGGTATATCAGAGTGTTACAGTGAGGGATGTGGGGTATATCAAAGTGTTACAGTGAGGGGTGTGGGATATATCAGTCTGTTACAGTGAGGGGTGTGGGGTATATCAGTGTGTTACATTGAGGGGTGTGGGGTGTTTCAGAATGTTACAGTGAGGGGTGTGGGGTATATCAGAGTGTTACAGGGAGGTTTGTGGGATATATCAGAGTGTTACAGTGAGGGGTTTGGGATATATCAGAGTGTTACAGTGAGGGGTGTGGGATATATCTGAGTGTTACAGTGAGGGGTGTGGGATATATCAGAGTGTTACAGTGAGGGGTGTGGGATACATCAGAGTGTTAAAGTGAGGGGAGTGGGTTATATCAGAGTGTTACAGTGAGGTGTGTGGGATATATCAGAGTGTTACAGTGAGGGGTGTGGGATATATCAGAGTGTTAGAGTGAGCGGTGTGGGATATATCAGAGTGTTACAGTGAGGGGTGTGGGGTATATCTGAGTGTTACAGTGAGAGGTGTGGGGTATATCAGAGTGTTACAGTGAGGGGTGTGGGGTATATCAGGGTGTTACAGTGAGCGTTGTGGGATATATCAGAGTGTTACAGTGAGGGGTGTGGGGTATAACTGAGTGTTACAGTGAGGGGTGTGGGATATATCAGAGTGTTACAGTGAGGGGTGTGGGGTATATTAGAGTGTGACAGTGAGGGGTGTGGGGTATATCAGAGTGTTACAGTGTGGGGTGTGGGGTACATCAGTGTTACAGTGAGGGGTGTGGGGTATATCAGAGTGTTACAGTGAGTGGTGTGGGATAAATCAGAGTGTTACAGTGATGGGTGTGGGATATATCAGAGTGTTACTGTGAGGGGTGTGGGATATATCAGAGTGTTACAGTGAGGGGTGTGTGGTATATCAGAGTGTTACAGTGAGGGGTGTGGGATATATCAGTGTGTTACAGTGAGGGGTGAGGGATATATCATAGTGTTACAGTGAGGGTTGTGGGGTATATCAGAGTGTTACAGTGAGGTGCGTGGAATATATCAGAGTGTTACAGTGAGGGGTGTGGCATATATCAGAGTGTTACAGTGAGGGGTTTGGGATATATCAGAGTGTTAATGTGAGGGGTGTGTGTTATATCAGATTGTTACAGTGAGGGGTGTGGGATATATCAGAGTGTTACAGTGAGGGGTGTGGGATATATCAGAGTGTTACAGTGAGGTGTGGGGTATATCAGAGTGTTAAAGTGAGGGGTGTGGGATATATCAGAGTTTTACAGTGAGGGCAGTGGGTTATATCAGAGTGTTACAGTGAGGGTTTGGGATATATCAGAGTGTTACAGTGAGGAGTGTGGGATAAATCAGTGAGTTAATGTGAGAGGTGTGGGATATATCAGATTGTTACAGTGAGGGGTGTGGGATATATCAGAGTGTTACAGTGAGGGGTGTGGGGTATATTAGAGTGTGACAGTGAGGGGTGTGGGGTATATCAGAGTGTTACAGTGTGGGGTGTGGGATAAATCAGAGTGTTACAGTGAAGGGTGTGGGATATATCAGAGTGTTACAGTGAGGGGTGAGGGATATATCATAGTGTTACAGTGAGGGGTGTGGGGCATATCAGTGAGTTACAGTGAGGTATGTGGAATATATCAGAGTGTTACAGTGAGGGGTGTGGCATATCTCAGAGTGTTACAGTGAGGTGTGTGGGATATATCAGAGTGTTACAGTGAGGTGTGTGGGGTATATCAGAGTGTTACAGTGAGGGGTGTGGGGTATATCGGAGTGTTACAGTGAGGGGTGTGGGGTATATCAGATTGTTACAGTGAGGGGTGTGGGGTATAACAGAGTGTTACAGTGAGGGGTGTGGGATAAATCAGAGTGTTACAGTGAAGGGTGTGGGATATATCAGAGTGTTACAGTGAGGGGTGAGGGAAATATCATAGTGTTACAGTGAGGGGTGTGGGGTATATCAGAGCATTACAGTGAGGGGAGAGGGATATATCAGAGTGTTACACTGAGGGGTGTGGGATATATCAGAGTGTTACAGTGAAGGGTGTGGGGTATATCTGAGTGTTACAGTGAGGGGTGTGGGGTATATCAGATTGTTACAGTGAGGGGTGTGGGGTATAACAGAGTGTTACAGTGAGGGGTGTGGGATAAATCAGAGTGTTACAGTGAAGGGTGTGGGATATATCAGAGTGTTACAGTGAGGGGTGAGGGAAATATCATAGTGTTACAGTGAGGGGTGTGGGGTATATCAGAGCATTACAGTGAGGGGAGAGGGATATATCAGAGTGTTACAGTGAGGGGTGTGGGATATATCAGAGTGTTACAGTGAAGGGTGTGGGGTATATCTGAGTGTTACAGTGAGGGGTGTGGGATATATCAGAGTGTTACAGTGAGGGGTGTGGAATATATCAGAGTGTTACAGTGAGGGGTGTGGCATATATCAGAGTGTTACAGTGAGGGGTGTGGGATGTATCAGAGTGTTACAGTGAGTGGTGTGGGATATATCAGAGTGTTACAGTGAGGTGTGGTGTATATCAGAGTGTTAAAGTGAGGGGTGTGGGATATATCAGAGTGTTACAGTGAGGGCTGTGGGTTATATCAGAGTGTTACAGTGAGGGGTTGGGATATATCAGAGTGTTACAGTGAGGAGTGTGGGATAAATCAGTGAGTTAATGTGAGAGTTGTGGGATATATCAGAGTGTTACAGTGAGGGGTGTGGGATATATCAGTGTTACAGTGAGGGGTGTGGGGTATATCAGAGTGTTACAGTGAGGGGTGTGGGATATATCAGAGTGTTACAGTGAGGAGTGTGCAGTATATCAGAGTGTTACAGTGAGGGGTGTGGGATATATCAGAGTGTTACAGTGAGGGGTGTGGGATATATCAGAGCATTACAGTGAGGGGAGAGGGATATATCAGAGTGTTACAGTGAGGGGTGTGGGATATATCAGAGTGTTACAGTGAGGGGTGTGGGATATATCAGAGTGTTACAGTGAGGGGTGTGGGGTATATCAGACTGTTACAGTGAGGGGTGTGGGATATATCAGTGTTACAGTGAGGGGTGTGGGATTTATCAGACTGTTACTGTGAGAGGTGTGGGATATATCAGGATGTTACAGTGAGGGGTGTGGTGTATATCAGAGTGTTACAGTGAGGGATGTGGGGTATATCAGAGTGTTACAGTGAGGGGTGTGGCGTAAATCAGGGTGTTACAGTGAGGGGTGTGGGGTATGTCAGAGTGTTACAGTGAAGGGTGTGGGGTATATGAGACTGTTACAGTGAGGGGTGTCGGTTATATCAGTGTGATACAGTGAGGGGTGTGGGGTATATCAGTGTGTTACAGTGAGGGGTGTGGGGTGTATCAGAGTGTTATAGTGAGGGGTGTGGGGTATTTCAGAGTGTTAAAGTGAGGGGTGAGGGGTATATCAGAGTGTTACAGTGAGGGGTGTGGGGTATATGAGACTGTTACTGTGAGGGGTGAGGGATATATCAGTGTGTTACAGTGAGGGGTGTGGGGTATATCAAGGTGTTACAGTGAGGGGTGTGGGGTATATCAGAGTGTTACAGTGAGGGGTGTGGGGTACATCAGGGTGTTACAGTGAGGGGTGTGGGGTATATCAGAGTGTTACAGTGAGGGTTGTGGGGTATATCAGACTGTTACAATGCGGGGTGTGGGATATATGAGTGTTACAGCGAGGGGTGTGGGGTATATCAGAGTGTTACAGTGAGGGGTGTGGGATATATCAGAATGTTAGAGTGAGGGATGTGGGGTATATCAGGGTGTTACAGTGAGGGGTGTGGGGTATGTCAGAGTGTTACAGTGAGGGGTGTGGGGTATATGAGACTGTTACAGTGAGGGGTGTGGGTTATATCAGTGTGTTGCAGTGAGGTGTGTGGGGTATATCAGAGTGTTACAGTGAGGGGTGTGGGGTATATCGGAGTGTTACAGTGAGGGTTGTGGGGTATATCAGATTGTTACAGTGAGTGGTGGGGGTATAATAGAGTGTTACAGTGAGGGGTGTGGGATAAATCAGAGTGTTACAGTGAGGGGTGAGGGAAATATCATAGTGTTACAGTGAGGGGTGTGGGCTATATCAGAGCATTACAGTGAGGGGAGAGGGATATATCAGAGTGTTAAAGTGAGGGGTGTGGGATATATCAGAGTGTTACAGTGAAGGGTGTGGGGTATATCTGAGTGTTACAGTGAGGGGTGTGGGATATATCAGAGTGTTACAGTGAGGCTTGTGGAATATATCAGAGTGTTACAGTGAGGGGTGTGGCATATATCAGAGTGTTACAGTGAGGGGTGTGGGATGTATCAGAGTGTTACAGTGAGGGGTGTGGGATATATCAGAGTGTTACAGTGAGGTGTGGTGTATATCAGAGTGTTAAAGTGAGGGGTGTGGGATATATCAGAGTGTTACAGTGAGGGCTGTGGGTTATATCAGAGTGTTACAGTGAGGGGTTGGGATATATCAGAGTGTTACAGTGAGGGGTGTGGGATATATCAGAGTGTTACAGTGAGGGGTGTGGGATATATCAGTGTTACAGTGAGGGGTGTGGGCTTTATCAGAGTGTTACAGTGAGGGGTGTGGGATATATCAGAGTGTTACAGTGAGGAGTGTGCAGTATATCAGAGTGTTACAGTGAGGGGTGTGGGATATATCAGAGTGTTACAGTGAGGGGTGTGGGATATATCAGAGCATTACAGTGAGGGGAGAGGGATATATCAGAGTGTTACAGTGAGGGGTGTGGGATATATCAGAGTGTTACAGTGAGGGGTGTGAGGTATATCAGACTGTTACAGTGAGGGGTGTGGGATATATCAGTGTTACAGTGAGGGGTGTGGGATATATCAGACTGTTACTGTGAGAGGTGTGGGATATATCAGGATGTTACAGTGAGGGGTGTGGTGTATATCAGAGTGTTACAGTGAGGGATGTGGGGTATATCAGAGTGTTACAGTGAGGGGTGTGGCGTAAATCAGGGTGTTACAGTGAGGGGTGTGTGTATGTCAGAGTGTTACAGTGAGGGGTGTGGGGTATATGAGACTGTTACATTGAGGGGTGTCGGTTATATCAGTGTGATACAGTGAGGGGTGTGGGGTATATCAGTGTGTTACAGTGAGGGGTGTGGGGTGTATCAGAGTGTTATAGTGAGGGGTGTGGGGTATTTCAGAGTGTTAAAGTGAGGGGTGAGGGGTATATCAGAGTGTTACAGTGAGGGGTGTGGGGTATATGAGACTGTTAGAGTGAGGGGTGAGGGATATATCAGTGTGTTACAGTGAGGGGTGTGGGGTATATCAAGGTGTTACAGTGAGGGGTGTGGGGTATATCAGAGTGTTACAGTGAGGGGTGTGGGGTACATCAGGGTGTTACAGTGAGGGGTGTGGGGTATATCAGAGTGTTACAGTGAGGGTTGTGGGGTATATCAGACTGTTACAGTGCGGGGTGTGGGATATATCAGTGTTACAGTGAGGGGTGTGGGGTATATCAGAGTGTTACAGTGAGGGGTGTGGGATATATCAGAATGTTAGAGTGAGGGATGTGGGGTATATCAGGGTGTTACAGTGAGGGGTGTGGGGTATGTCAGAGTGTTACAATGAGGGGTGTGGGGTATATGAGACTGTTACAGTGAGGGGTGTGGTTATATCAGTGTGTTGCAGTGAGGGGTGTGGGGTATATCAGAGTGTTACAGTGAGGGGTGTGGGGTGTCTCAGAGTGTTATAGTGAGGGGTGTGGGGTATATCAGAGTGTTACAGTGAGGGATGTGGGGTATATCAAAGTGTTACAGTGAGGGGTGTGGGATATATCAGTCTGTTACAGTGAGGGGTGTGGGGTATATCAGTGTGTTACATTGAGGGGTGTGGGGTGTTTCAGAATGTTACAGTGAGGGGTGTGGGGTATATCAGAGTGTTACAGGGAGGTTTGTGGGATATATCAGAGTGTTACAGTGAGGGGTGTGGGATATATCAGAGTGTTACAGTGAGGGGTGTGGGATATATCTGAGTGTTACAGTGAGGGGTGTGGGATATATCAGAGTGTTACAGTGAGGGGTGTGGGATACATCAGAGTGTTAAAGTGAGGGGAGTGGGATATATCAGAGTGTTAGAGTGAGCGGTGTGGGATATATCAGAGTGTTACAGTGAGGGGTGTGGGGTATATCTGAGTGTTACAGTGAGAAGTGTGGGGTATATCAGAGTGTTACAGTGAGGGGTGTGGGGTATATCAGGGTGTTACAGTGAGCGTTGTGGGATATATCAGAGTGTTACAGTGAGGGGTGTGGGGTATAACTGAGTGTTACAGTGAGGGGTGTGGGATATATCAGAGTGTTACAGTGAGGGGTGTGGGGTATATTAGAGTGTGACAGTGAGGGGTGTGGGGTATATCAGAGTGTTACAGTGTGGGGTGTGGGGTACATCAGTGTTACAGTGAGGGGTGTGGGGTATATCAGAGTGTTACAGTGAGTGGTGTGGGATAAATCAGAGTGTTACAGTGAAGGGTGTGGGATATATCAGAGTGTTACTGTGAGGGGTGTGGGATATATCAGAGTGTTACAGTGAGGGGTGTGTGGTATATCAGAGTGTTACAGTGAGGGGTGTGGGATATATCAGTGTGTTACAGTGAGGGTTGAGGGATATATCATAGTGTTAGAGTGAGGGGTGTGGGGTATATCAGAATGTTACAGTGAGGTGCGTGGAATATATCAGAGTGTTACAGTGAGGGGTGTGGCATATATCAGAGTGTTACAGTGAGGGGTTTGGGATATATCAGAGTGTTAATGTGAGGGGTGTGTGTTATATCAGATTGTTACAGTGAGGGGTGTGAGATATATCAGAGTGTTACAGTGAGGGGTGTGGGATATATCAGAGTGTTACAGTGAGGTGTGGGGTATATCAGAGTGTTAAAGTGAGGGGTGTGGGATATATCAGAGTTTTACAGTGAGGGCAGTGGGTTATATCAGAGTGTTACAGTGAGGGTTTGGGATATATCAGAGTGTTACAGTGAGGAGTGTGGGATAAATCAGTGAGTTAATGTGAGAGGTGTGGGATATATCAGATTGTTACAGTGAGGGGTGTGGGATATATCAGAGTGTTACAGTGAGGGGTGTGGGGTATATTAGAGTGTGACAGTGAGGGGTGTGGGGTATATCAGAGTGTTACAGTGTGGGGTGTGGGGTATATCAGTGTTACAGTGAGGGGTGTGGGGTATATCAGAGTGTTACAGTGAGTGGTGTGGGATAAATCAGAGTGTTACAGTGAAGGGTGTGGGATATATCAGAGTGTTACTGTGAGGTGTGTGGGATATATCAGAGTGTTACAGTGAGGGGTGTGTGGTATATCAGAGTGTTACAGTGAGGGGTGTGGGATATATCAGTGTGTTACAGTGAGGGGTGAGGGATATATCATAGTGTTACAGTGAGGGGTGTGGGGTATATCAGAGTTTTACAGTGAGGTGCGTGGAATATATCAGAGTGTTACAGTGAGGGGTGTGGCATATATCAGAGTGTTACAGTGAGGGGTTTGGGATATATCAGAGTGTTAATGTGAGGGGTGTGGGTTATATCAGATTGTTACAGTGAGGGGTGTGGGATATATCAGAGTGTTACAGTGAGGGGTGTGGGATATATCAGAGTGTTACAGTGAGGTGTGGGGTATATCAGAGTGTTAAAGTGAGGGGTGTGGGATATATCAGAGTTTTACAGTGAGGGCAGTGGGTTATATCAGAGTGTTACAGTGAGGGGTTGGGATATATCAGAGTGTTACAGTGAGGAGTGTGGGATAAATCAGTGAGTTAATGTGAGAGGTGTGGGATATATCAGAGTGTTACAGTGAGGTGTGTGTGATATATCAGTGTTACAGTGAGGGCTGTGGGGTATATCAGAGTGTTACATTGAGGGGTGTTAGGTATATCAGAGTGTTACAGTGAGGAGTGTGGGGTATATCAGAGTGTTACAGTGAGGGGTGTGGGATATATCAGAGTGTTACAGTGAGGGGTGTGGGGTATATCAGACTGTTACAGTGAGGGGTGAGGGATATATCAGTGTTACAGTGAGGGGTGTGGGATATATCTGACTGTTACTGTGAGATGTGTGGGATATATCAGAGTGATACAGTGAGGGGTGTGGGATATATCAGGGTGTTACAGTGAGGGGTGTGGGGTATATCAGAGTGTTACAGTGAGGGATGTGGGGTATATCAGAATGTTACAGTGAGGGGTGTGGCGTATATCAGGGTGTTACAGTGAGGAGTGTGGGGTATGTCAGAGTGTTACAGTGAGTGGTGTGGGGTATATGAGACTGTTACAGTGAGGGGTGTGGGATATATCAGTGTGTTACAGTGAGGGGAGTGGGGTATATCAGGGTGTTACAGTGTGCGGTGTGGGGTATATCAGAGTGTTACAGTGAGGTGTGTGGGGTATATCAGTGTGTTACAGTGAGGGGTGTGGTATATATCAGAGTGTTACAGTGAGGTGTGTGGGGTATATCTGAGTGTTACTGTGAGGTGTGTGGGATATATCAGAGTGTTACTGTGAGGGGAGTGGTATATATCCGAGTGTTACAGTGAGGGGTGTGGGGTATATCAGAGTGTTACAGTGAGGTGTGTGGGATATATCAGAGTGTTACAGTGAGGTTTGCGGCATATATCAGAGTGTTAAAGGGAGGGGTGTGGGATATATCAGAGTGTTACAGTGAGGGGTGTGGGTTATATCAGAGTGTTACAGTGAGGGGTGTGGGATATATCAGTGTTACAGTGACGTGTGTGGGGTATATCAGAGTGTTACAATGAGGGGTGTGCGGTATATCAGAGTGTTACAGTGTGGGGTGTGGGGGTATATCATGTGTGACAGTGAGGGGTGTGGGGTATATCAGAGTGTTACAGTGAGGAGTCAGCAGTATATCAGAGTGTTACAGTGAGGGGTGTGGGTTATATCAGAGTGTTACAGTGAGGGGTGTGGGGTATATCAGAGTGTTACAGTGAGGGGTGTGGGGTATATCAGAGTGTTACAATGAGGGGTGTGCGGTATATCAGAGTGTTACAGTGTGGGGTGTGGGGGTATATCAGTGTGTGACAGTGAGGGGTGTGGGATATATCAGAGTGTTACAGTGAGGGGTGTGGGGTATATCAGAGTGTTACAGTGAGGTGCGTGGAATATATCAGAGTGTTACAGTGAGGGGTGTGGCATATATCAGAGTGTTACAGTGAGGGGTTTGGGATATATCAGAGTGTTAATGTGAGGGGTGTGGGTTATATCAGATTGTTACAGTGATGGGTGAGGGATATATCAGAGTGTTACAGTGAGGGGTGTGGGATATATCAGAGTGTTACAGTGAGGTGTGGGGTATATCAGAGTGTTAAAGTGAGGGGTGTGGGATATATCAGAGTTTTACAGTGAGGGCAGTGGGTTATATCAGAGTGTTACAGTGAGGGGTTGGGATATATCAGAGTGTTACAGTGAGGAGTGTGGGATAAATCAGTGAGTTAATGTGAGAGGTGTGGGATATATCAGAGTGTTACAGTGAGGGGTGTGTGATATATCAGTGTTACAGTGAGGGGTGTGGGGTTTATCAGAGTGTTACATTGAGGGGTCTGGGGTATATCAGAGTGTTACAGTGCGGAGTGTGGGGTATATCAGAGTGTTACAGTGAGGGGTGTGGGATATATCAGAGTGTTACAGTGAGGGGTGTTGGGTATATCAGACTGTTACAGTGAGGGGTGATGGATATATCAGTGTTACAGTAAGGGGTGTGGGATATATCTGACTGTTACTGTGAGAGGTGTGGGATATATCAGAGTGATACAGTGAGGGGTGTGAGATATATCAGGGTGTTACAGTGAGGGGTGTGGGGTATATCAGAGTGTTACAGTGAGGGATGTGGGGTATATCAGAATGTTACAGTGAGGGGTGTGGCGTATATCAGGGTGTTACAGTGAGGGGTGTGGGGTATGTCAGAGTGTTACAGTGAGTGTTGAGGGGTATATGAGACTGTTACAGTGAGGGGTGTGGGATATATCAGTGTGTTACGGTGAGGGGTGTGGGGTATATCATTATGTTACAGAGAGGGGTGTGGGGTGTATCATAGTGTTATAGTGAGGGGTGTGGGGTATATCAGAGTGTTAAAGTGAGGTGTGAGGGGTATATCAGAGTGTTACAGTGAGTGGTGTAGGGTATATGAGACTGTTACAGTGAGGGGTGAGGGATATATCAGTGTGTTACAGTGAGGGGTGTGGCGTATATCAGTGTGTTACAGTGAGTGGGGTGGGGTTTTTCAGAGTTTTACAGTCAGGGGTGTGGGGTATATCAGAGTCTTACAGTGACGTGTGTGGGATATATCAGAGTGTTAAAGTGAGGGGTGTGGGATATATCAGAGTGTTACAGTGAGGGGTGTGGGGTTTATCAGTGTGTTACAATGAGTTGTGTGGGTTATATCAGAGTGTTACAGTGACGTGTGTGGGATATATCAGAGTGTTACAGTGAGGGGAGTGGGATATATCAGAGTGTTACACTGAGGCTGTGGGATATATGAGTGTTACAGTGAGGGGTGTGGGGTATTTCAGAGTGTTACAGTGAGGGGTGTGGGATATATCAGAGTGTTACAGTGAGGGTGTGGGATATATCAGAGTGTTACAGTGAGGGGTGTGGGGTATATCTGAGTGTTACCGTGAGAGGTGTGGGGTACATCAGAGTGTTACAGTGAGGGGAGTGGGGTATATCAGGGTGTTACAGTGTGGGGTGTGGCGTATATCAGAGTGTTACAGTGAGGTGTGTGGGGTTTATTCGTGTGTTACAGTGAGGGGTGTGGGATATATCAGAGTGTTACAGTGAGGTGTGTGGGGTATATCAGAGTGTTACTGTGAGGTGTGTGGGATATATCAGAGTGTTACAGTGAGGGGTGTGGGATATATCCGAGTGTTACAGTGACGGGTGTGGGGTATATCAGAGTGTTACAGTGAGGTGTGTGGGATATATCAGAGTGTTACAGTGAGGGGTGTGGCATATATCAGAGTGTTAAAGGGAGGGGTGTGGGATATATCAGTGTGTTACAGTGAGGGGTGTGGGTTATATCACAGTGTTACAGTGAGGGGTGTGGGATATATCAGTGTTACAGTGAGGGGTGTGGGGTATATCAGAGTGTTACAGTGAGGGGTGTGCGGTATATCAGAGTGTTACAGTGTGGGGTGTGGTGTATATCAGTGTGTTACAGTGAGGGGTGTGGGGTATATCAGAGTGTTACAGTGAGGAGTCAGCAGTATATCAGAGTGTTACAGTGAGGGGTGTGGGATATATCAGAGTGTTGCAATGAGGGGTGTGGGATATATCAGTGTGTTACAGTGAGGGGTGTGGGATATATCACAGTGTTACAGTGAAGGGTGTGAGCTATATATGAGTGTTACAGTGAGGGGTGTGCGGTATATCAGAGTGTTACAGTGAGGGGTGTGGGATATATCAGAGTGTTACAGTGAGGGGTGTGGGGTATATCAGAGTGTTACAGTGAGGTGTGTGGGGTATATTAGAGTGTGACAGTGAGGGGTGTGGTGTATATCAGAGTGTTACAGTGTGGGGTGTGGGGTATATCAGAGTGTTACAGTGAGGGGTGTGGGGTATATCAGAGTGTTACAGTGAGTGGTGTGGGATAAATCAGAGTGTTACAGTGAAGGGTGTGGGATATATCAGAGTGTTACTGTTAGGGGTGTGGGATATATCAGAGTGTTACAGTGAGGGGTGTGTGGTATATCAGAGTGTTACAGTGAGGGGTGTGGGATATATCAGTGTGTTACAGTGAGGGGTGAGGGATATATCATAGTGTTACAGTGAGGGGTGTGGGGTATATCAGAGTGTTACAGTGAGGTGCGTGGAATATATCAGAGTGTTACAGTGAGGGGTGTGGCATATACCAGAGTGTTACAGTGAGGGGTTTGGGATATATCAGAGTGTTAATGTGAGGGGTGTGGGTTATATCAGATTGTTACAGTGAGGGGTGTGGGATATATCAGAGTGTTACAGTGAGGGGTGTGGGATATATCAGAGTGTTACAGTGAGGTGTGGGGTATATCAGAGTGTTAAAGTGAGGGGTGTGGGATATATCAGAGTTTTACAGTGAGGGCAGTGGGTTATATCAGAGTGTTACAGTGAGGGGTTGGGATATATCAGAGTGTTACAGTGAGGAGTGTGGGATAAATCAGTGAGTTAATGTGAGAGGTGTGGGATATATCAGAGTGTTACAGTGAGGTGTGTGTGATATATCAGTGTTACAGTGAGGGCTGTGGGGTATATCAGAGTGTTACATTGAGGGGTGTTAGGTATATCAGAGTGTTACAGTGAGGAGTGTGGGGTATATCAGAGTGTTACAGTGAGGGGTGTGGGATATATCAGAGTGTTACAGTGAGGGGTGTGGGGTATATCAGACTGTTACAGTGAGGGGTGAGGGATATATCAGTGTTACAGTGAGGGGTGTGGGATATATCTGACTGTTACTGTGAGATGTGTGGGATATATCAGAGTGATACAGTGAGGGGTGTGGGATATATCAGGGTGTTACAGTGAGGGGTGTGGGGTATATCAGAGTGTTACAGTGAGGGATGTGGGGTATATCAGAATGTTACAGTGAGGGGTGTGGCGTATATCAGGGTGTTACAGTGAGGAGTGTGGTGTATGTCAGAGTGTTACAGTGAGTGGTGTGGGGTATATGAGACTGTTACAGTGAGGGGTGTGGGATATATCAGTGTGTTACAGTGAGGGGAGTGGGGTATATCAGGGTGTTACAGTGTGCGGTGTGGGGTATATCAGAGTGTTACAGTGAGGTGTGTGGGGTATATCAGTGTGTTACAGTGAGGGGTGTGGTATATATCAGAGTGTTACAGTGAGGTGTGTGGGGTATATCTGAGTGTTACTGTGAGGTGTGTGGGATATATCAGAGTGTTACTGTGAGGGGAGTGGTATATATCCGAGTGTTACAGTGAGGGGTGTGGGGTATATCAGAGTGTTACAGTGAGGTGTGTGGGATATATCAGAGTGTTACAGTGAGGTTTGCGGCATATATCAGAGTGTTAAAGGGAGGGGTGTGGGATATATCAGAGTGTTACAGTGAGGGGTGTGGGTTATATCAGAGTGTTACAGTGAGGGGTGTGGGATATATCAGTGTTACAGTGACGTGTGTGGGGTATATCAGAGTGTTACAATGAGGGGTGTGCGGTATATCAGAGTGTTACAGTGTGGGGTGTGGGGGTATATCAGTGTGTGACAGTGAGGGGTGTGGGGTATATCAGAGTGTTACAGTGAGGAGTCAGCAGTATATCAGAGTGTTACAGTGAGGGGTGTGGGTTATATCAGAGTGTTACAGTGAGGGGTGTGGGGTATATCAGAGTGTTACAGTGAGGGGTGTGGGGTATATCAGAGTGTTACAATGAGGGGTGTGCGGTATATCAGAGTGTTACAGTGTGGGGTGTGGGGGTATATCAGTGTGTGACAGTGAGGGGTGTGGGATATATCAGAGTGTTACAGTGAGGGGTGTGGGGTATATCAGAGTGTTACAGTGAGGTGCGTGGAATATATCAGAGTGTTACAGTGAGGGGTGTGGCATATATCAGAGTGTTACAGTGAGGGGTTTGGGATATATCAGAGTGTTAATGTGAGGGGTGTGGGTTATATCAGATTGTTACAGTGATGGGTGAGGGATATATCAGAGTGTTACAGTGAGGGGTGTGGGATATATCAGAGTGTTACAGTGAGGTGTGGGGTATATCAGAGTGTTAAAGTGAGGGGTGTGGGATATATCAGAGTTTTACAGTGAGGGCAGTGGGTTATATCAGAGTGTTACAGTGAGGGGTTGGGATATATCAGAGTGTTACAGTGAGGAGTGTGGGATAAATCAGTGAGTTAATGTGAGAGGTGTGGGATATATCAGAGTGTTACAGTGAGGGGTGTGTGATATATCAGTGTTACAGTGAGGGGTGTGGGGTTTATCAGAGTGTTACATTGAGGGGTCTGGGGTATATCAGAGTGTTACAGTGCGGAGTGTGGGGTATATCAGAGTGTTACAGTGAGGGGTGTGGGATATATCAGAGTGTTACAGTGAGGGGTGTTGGGTATATCAGACTGTTACAGTGAGGGGTGATGGATATATCAGTGTTACAGTAAGGGGTGTGGGATATATCTGACTGTTACTGTGAGAGGTGTGGGATATATCAGAGTGATACAGTGAGGGGTGTGAGATATATCAGGGTGTTACAGTGAGGGGTGTGGGGTATATCAGAGTGTTACAGTGAGGGATGTGGGGTATATCAGAATGTTACAGTGAGGGGTGTGGCGTATATCAGGGTGTTACAGTGAGGGGTGTGGGGTATGTCAGAGTGTTACAGTGAGTGTTGAGGGGTATATGAGACTGTTACAGTGAGGGGTGTGGGATATATCAGTGTGTTACGGTGAGGGGTGTGGGGTATATCATTATGTTACAGAGAGGGGTGTGGGGTGTATCATAGTGTTATAGTGAGGGGTGTGGGGTATATCAGAGTGTTAAAGTGAGGTGTGAGGGGTATATCAGAGTGTTACAGTGAGTGGTGTAGGGTATATGAGACTGTTACAGTGAGGGGTGAGGGATATATCAGTGTGTTACAGTGAGGGGTGTGGCGTATATCAGTGTGTTACAGTGAGTGGGGTGGGGTTTTTCAGAGTTTTACAGTCAGGGGTGTGGGGTATATCAGAGTCTTACAGTGACGTGTGTGGGATATCTCAGAGTGTTACAGTGAGGGGTGTGGGGTTTATCAGTGTGTTACAATGAGTTGTGTGGGTTATATCAGAGTGTTACAGTGACGTGTGTGGGATATATCAGAGTGTTACAGTGAGGGGAGTGGGATATATCAGAGTGTTACACTGAGGCTGTGGGATATATGAGTGTTACAGTGAGGGGTGTGGGGTATTTCAGAGTGTTACAGTGAGGGGTGTGGGATATATCAGAGTGTTACAGTGAGGGTGTGGGATATATCAGAGTGTTACAGTGAGGGGTGTGGGGTATATCTGAGTGTTACCGTGAGAGGTGTGGGGTACATCAGAGTGTTACAGTGAGGGGAGTGGGGTATATCAGGGTGTTACAGTGTGGGGTGTGGCGTATATCAGAGTGTTACAGTGAGGTGTGTGGGGTATATTCGTGTGTTACAGTGAGGGGTGTGGGATATATCAGAGTGTTACAGTGAGGTGTGTGGGGTATATCAGAGTGTTACTGTGAGGTGTGTGGGATATATCAGAGTGTTACAGTGAGGGGTGTGGGATATATCCGAGTGTTACAGTGACGGGTGTGGGGTATATCAGAGTGTTACAGTGAGGTGTGTGGGATATATCAGAGTGTTACAGTGAGGGGTGTGGCATATATCAGAGTGTTAAAGGGAGGGGTGTGGGATATATCAGTGTGTTACAGTGAGGGGTGTGGGTTATATCACAGTGTTACAGTGAGGGGTGTGGGATATATCAGTGTTACAGTGAGGGGTGTGGGGTATATCAGAGTGTTACAGTGAGGGGTGTGCGGTATATCAGAGTGTTACAGTGTGGGGTGTGGTGTATATCAGTGTGTTACAGTGAGGGGTGTGGGGTATATCAGAGTGTTACAGTGAGGAGTCAGCAGTATATCAGAGTGTTACAGTGAGGGGTGTGGGATATATCAGAGTGTTGCAATGAGGGGTGTGGGATATATCAGTGTGTTACAGTGAGGGGTGTGGGATATATCACAGTGTTACAGTGAAGGGTGTGAGCTATATATGAGTGTTACAGTGAGGGGTGTGCGGTATATCAGAGTGTTACAGTGAGGGGTGTGGGATATATCAGAGTGTTACAGTGAGGGGTGTGGGGTATATCAGAGTGTTACAGTGAGGTGTGTGGGGTATATTAGAGTGTGACAGTGAGGGGTGTGGTGTATATCAGAGTGTTACAGTGTGGGGTGTGGGGTATATCAGAGTGTTACAGTGAGGGGTGTGGGGTATATCAGAGTGTTACAGTGAGTGGTGTGGGATAAATCAGAGTGTTACAGTGAAGGGTGTGGGATATATCAGAGTGTTACTGTTAGGGGTGTGGGATATATCAGAGTGTTACAGTGAGGGGTGTGTGGTATATCAGAGTGTTACAGTGAGGGGTGTGGGATATATCAGTGTGTTACAGTGAGGGGTGAGGGATATATCATAGTGTTACAGTGAGGGGTGTGGGGTATATCAGAGTGTTACAGTGAGGTGCGTGGAATATATCAGAGGGTTACAGTGAGGGGTGTGGCATATACCAGAGTGTTACAGTGAGGGGTTTGGGATATATCAGAGTGTTAATGTGAGGGGTGTGGGTTATATCAGATTGTTACAGTGAGGGGTGTGGGATATATCAGAGTGTTACAGTGAGGGGTGTGGGATATATCAGAGTGTTACAGTGAGGGGTGTGGGATATATCAGAGTGTTACAGTGAGGGGTGTGAGGTATATCTGAGTGTTACCGTGAGAGGTGTGGGGTATATCAGAGTGTTACAGTGAGGGGAGTGGGGTATATCAGGGTGTTACAGTGTGGGGTGTGGGGTATATCAGAGTGTTACAGTGAGGTGTGTGGGGTATATCAGTGTGTTACAGTGAGGGGTGTGGGATATATCAGATTGTTACTGTGAGGTGTGTGGGGTATATCAGAGTGTTACTTTGAGGTGTGTGGGATATATCAGAGTGTTACAGTGAGGGGTGTGGGATATATCCGAGTGTTACAGTGAGGGGTGTGGGGTATATCAGAGTGTTACAGTGAGGTGTGTGGGATATATCAGAGTGTTACAGTGAGGGGTGTGGCATATATCAGAGTGTGAAAGGGAGGGGTGTGGGATATATCAATGTGTTATAGTGAGGGGTGTGGGTTATATCACAGTGTTACAGTGAGGGGTGTGGGATATATCAGTGTTACAGTGAGGGGTGTGGGATATATCAGAGTGTTACAGTGAGGGGTGTGGGGTATATCAGAGTGTTACAGTGAGGGGTGTGGGGTATATCAGAGTGTTACAGTGAGGGGTGTGGGGTATATCAGAGTGTTACAGTGAGGGGTGTGGGATATATCAGAGTGTTACAGTGAGGGGTGTGGGGTTTATCAGTGTGTTACAGTGAGTTGTGTGGGTTATATCAGAGTGTTACAGTGACGTGTGTGGGATATATCAGAGTGTTACAGTGAGGTGTGTGGGATATATCAGAGTGTTAAAGTGAGGGGTGTGGGATATATCAGAGTGTTACAGTGAGGGGTGTGGGGTTTATCAGTGTGTTACAGTGAGTTGTGTGGGTTATATCAGAGTGTTACAGTGACGTGTGTGGGATATATCAGAGTGTTACAGTGAGGGGAGTGGGATATATCAGAGTGTTACACTGAGGCTGTGGGATATATGAGTGTTACAGTGAGGGGTGTGGGGTCTTTCAGAGTGTTACAGTGAGGGGTGTGGGATATATCAGAGTGTTACAGTGAGGGGTGTGGGATATATCAGAGTGTTACAGTGAGGGGTGTGGGGTATATCTGAGTGTTACCGTGAGAGGTGTGGGGTACATCAGAGTGTTACAGTGAGGGGAGTGGGGTATATCAGGGTGTTACAGTGTGGGGTGTGGCGTATATCAGAGTGTTACAGTGAGGTGTGTGGGGTATATCAGTGTGTTACAGTGAGGGGTGTGGGATATATCAGAGTGTTACAGTGAGGTGTGTGGGGTATATCAGAGTGTTACTGTGACGAGTGTGGGATATATCAGAGTGTTACAGTGAGGGGTGTGGGATATATCCGAGTCTTACAGTGACGGGTGTGGGGTATATCAGAGTGTTACAGTGAGGTGTGTGGGATATATCAGAGTGTTACAGTGAGGGGTGTGGCATATATCAGAGTGTTAAAGGGAGGGGTGTGGGATATATCAGTGTGTTACAGTGAGGGGTGTGGGTTATATCACAGTGTTACAGTGAGGGGTGTGGGATATATCAGTGTTACAGTGAGGGGTGTGGGGTATATCAGAGTGTTACAGTGAGGGGTGTGCGGTATATCAGAGTGTTACAGTGTGGGGTGTGGTGTATATCAGTGTGTTACAGTGAGGGGTGTGGGGTATATCAGAGTGTTACAGTGAGGAGTCAGCAGTATATCAGAGTGTTACAGTGAGGGGTGTGGGATATATCAGAGTGTTGCAATGAGGGGTGTGGGATATATCAGTGTGTTACAGTGAGGGGTGTGGGATATATCACAGTGTTACAGTGAACGGTGTGAGCTATATATGAGTGTTACAGTGAGGGGTGTGCGGTATATCAGAGTGTTACAGTGAGGGGTGTGGGATATATCAGAGTGTTACAGTGAGGGGTGTGGGGTATATCAGAGTGTTACAGTGAGGTGTGTGGGGTATATTAGAGTGTGACAGTGAGGGGTGTGGTGTATATCAGAGTGTTACAGTGTGGGGTGTGGGGTATATCAGAGTGTTACAGTGAGGGTGTGGGGTATATCAGAGTGTTACAGTGAGTGGTGTGGGATAAATCAGAGTGTTACAGTGAAGGGTGTGGGATATATCAGAGTGTTACAGTGAGGGGTGTGGGATATATCAGTGTGTTACAGTGAGGGGTGAGGGATATATCATAGTGTTACAGTGAGGGGTGTGGGGTATATCAGAGTGTTACAGTGAGGTGCGTGGAATATATCAGAGTGTTACAGTGAGGGGTGTGGCATATACCAGAGTGTTACAGTGAGGGGTTTGGGATATATCAGAGTGTTAATGTGAGGGGTGTGGGTTATATCAGATTGTTACAGTGAGGGGTGTGGGATATATCAGAGTGTTACAGTGAGGGGTGTGGGATATATCAGAGTGTTACAGTGAGGGGTGTGGGATATATCAGAGTGTTACAGTGAGGGGTGTGGGGTATATCTGAGTGTTACCGTGAGAGGTGTGGGGTACATCAGAGTGTTACAGTGAGGGGAGTGGGGTATATCAGGGTGTTACAGTGTGGGGTGTGGCGTATATCAGAGTGTTACAGTGAGGTGTGTGGGGTATATCAGTGTGTTACAGTGAGGGGTGTGGGATATATCAGAGTGTTACTGTGAGGTGTGTGGGGTATATCAGAGTGTTACTGTGAGGTGTGTGGGATATATCAGAGTGTTACAGTGAGGGGTGTGGGATATATCCGAGTGTTACAGTGAGGGGTGTGGGATATATCCGAGTGTTACAGTGAGGGGTGTGGGGTATATCAGAGTGTTACAGTGAGGTGTGTGGGATATATCAGAGTGTTACAGTGAGGGGTGTGGCATATATCAGAGTGTGAAAGGGAGGGGTGTGGGATATATCAGTGTGTTACAGTGAGGGGTGTGGGTTATATCACAGTGTTACAGTGAGGGGTGTGGGATATATCAATGTTACAGTGAGGGGTGTGGGATATATCAGAGTGTTACAGTGAGGGGTGTGGGGTATATCAGAGTGTTACAGTGTGGGGTGTGGGGTATATCAGAGTGTTACAGTGAGGGGTGTGGGGTATATCAGAGTGTTACAGTGAGGGGTGTGGGATATATCAGAGTGTTACAGTGAGGGGTGTGGGGTTTATCAGTGTGTTACAGTGAGTTGTGTGGGTTATATCAGAGTGTTACAGTGACGTGTGTGGGATATATCAGAGTGTTACAGTGAGGTGTGTGGGATATATCAGAGTGTTAAAGTGAGGGGTGTGGGATATATCAGAGTGTTACAGTGAGGGGTGTGGGGTTTATCAGTGTGTTACAGTGAGTTGTGTGGGTTATATCAGAGTGTTACAGTGAGGGGAGTGGGATATATCACAGTGTTACACTGAGGCTGTGGGATATATGAGTGTTACAGTGAGGGGTGTGGGGTCTTTCAGAGTGTTACAGTGAGGGGTGTGGGATATATCAGAGTGTTACAGTGAGGGGTGTGGGATATATCAGAGTGTTACAGTGAGGGGTGTGGGGTATATCTGAGTGTTACCGTGAGAGGTGTGGGGTACATCAGAGTGTTACAGTGAGGGGAGTGGGGTATATCAGGGTGTTACAGTATGGGGTGTGGCGTATATCAGAGTGTTACAGTGAGGTGTGTGGGGTATATCAGTGTGTTACAGTGAGGGGTGTGGGATATATCAGAGTGTTACAGTGAGGTGTGTGGGGTATATCAGAGTGTTACTGTGACGAGTGTGGGATATATCAGAGTGTTACAGTGAGGGGTGTGGGATATATCCGAGTGTTACAGTGACGGGTGTGGGGTATATCAGAGTGTTACAGTGAGGTGTGTGGGATATATCAGAGTGTTACAGTGAGGGGTGTGGCATATATCAGAGTGTTAAAGGGAGGGGTGTGGGATATATCAGTGTGTTACAGTGAGGGGTGTGGGTTATATCACAGTGTTACAGTGAGGGGTGTGGGATATATCAGTGTTACAGTGAGGGGTGTGGGGTATATCAGAGTGTTACAGTGAGGGGTGTGCGGTATATCAGAGTGTTACAGTGTGGGGTGTGGTGTATATCAGTGTGTTACAGTGAGGGGTGTGGGGTATATCAGAGTGTTACAGTGAGGAGTCAGCAGTATATCAGAGTGTTACAGTGAGGGGTGTGGGATATATCAGAGTGTTGCAATGAGGGGTGTGGGATATATCAGTGTGTTACAGTGAGGGGTGTGGGATATATCACAGTGTTACAGTGAAGGGTGTGAGCTATATATGAGTGTTACAGTGAGGGGTGTGCGGTATATCAGAGTGTTACAGTGAGGGGTGTGGGATATATCAGAGTGTTACAGTGAGGGGTGTGGGGTATATCAGAGTGTTACAGTGAGGTGTGTGGGGTATATTAGAGTGTGACAGTGAGGGGTGTGGTGTATATCAGAGTGTTACAGTGTGGGGTGTGGGGTATATCAGAGTGTTACAGTGAGGGGTGTGGGGTATATCAGAGTGTTACAGTGAGTGGCGTGGGATAAATCAGAGTGTTACAGTGAAGGGTGTGGGATATATCAGAGTGTTACTGTTAGGGGTGTGGGATATATCAGAGTGTTACAGTGAGGCGTGTGTGGTATATCAGAGTGTTACAGTGAGGGGTGTGGGATATATCAGTGTGTTACAGTGAGGGGTGAGGGATATATCATAGTGTTACAGTGAGGGGTGTGGGGTACATCAGAGTGTTACAGTGAGGTGCGTGGAATATATCAGAGTGTTACAGTGAGGGGTGTGGCATATACCAGAGTGTTACAGTGAGGGGTTTGGGATATATCAGAGTGTTAATGTGAGGGGTGTGGGTTATATCAGATTGTTACAGTGAGGGGTGTGGGATATATCAGAGTGTTACAGTGAGGGGTGTGGGATATATCAGAGTGTTACAGTGAGGGGTGTGGGATATATCAGAGTGTTACAGTGAGGGGTGTGGGGTATATCTGAGTGTTACCGTGAGAGGTGTGGGGTATATCAGAGTGTTACAGTGAGGGGAGTGGGGTATATCAGGGTGTTACAGTGTGGGGTGTGGGGTATATCAGAGTGTTACAGTGAGGTGTGTGGGGTATATCAGTGTGTTACAGTGAGGGGTGTGGGGTTTATCAGTGTGTTACAGTGAGTTGTGTGGGTTATATCAGAGTGTTACAGTGACGTGTGTGGGATATATCAGAGTGTTACAGTGAGGGGAGTGGGATATATCAGAGTGTTACACTGAGGCTGTGGGATATATGAGTGTTACAGTGAGGGGTGTGGGGTCTTTCAGAGTGTTACAGTGAGGGGTGTGGGATATATCAGAGTGTTACAGTGAGGGGTGTGGGATATATCAGAGTGTTACAGTGAGGGGTGTGGGGTATATCTGAGTGTTACCGTGAGAGGTGTGGGGTACATCAGAGTGTTACAGTGAGGGGAGTGGGGTATATCAGGGTGTTACAGTGTGGGGTGTGGCGTATATCAGAGTGTTACAGTGAGGTGTGTGGGGTATATCAGTGTGTTACAGTGAGGGGTGTGGGATATATCAGAGTGTTACAGTGAGGTGTGTGGGGTATATCAGAGTGTTACTGTGACGAGTGTGGGATATATCAGAGTGTTACAGTGAGGGGTGTGGGATATATCCGAGTCTTACAGTGACGGGTGTGGGGTATATCAGAGTGTTACAGTGAGGTGTGTGGGATATATCAGAGTGTTACAGTGAGGGGTGTGGCATATATCAGAGTGTTAAAGGGAGGGGTGTGGGATATATCAGTGTGTTACAGTGAGGGGTGTGGGTTATATCACAGTGTTACAGTGAGGGGTGTGGGATATATCAGTGTTACAGTGAGGGGTGTGGGATATATCAGAGTGTTGCAATGAGGGGTGTGGGATATATCAGTGTGTTACAGTGAGGGGTGTGGGATATATCACAGTGTTACAGTGAACGGTGTGAGCTATATATGAGTGTTACAGTGAGGGGTGTGCGGTATATCAGAGTGTTACAGTGAGGGGTGTGGGATATATCAGAGTGTTACAGTGAGGGGTGTGGGGTATATCAGAGTGTTACAGTGAGGTGTGTGGGGTATATTAGAGTGTGACAGTGAGGGGTGTGGTGTATATCAGAGTGTTACAGTGTGGGGTGTGGGGTATATCAGAGTGTTACAGTGAGGGGTGTGGGGTATATCAGAGTGTTACAGTGAGTGGTGTGGGATAAATCAGAGTGTTACAGTGAAGGGTGTGGGATATATCAGAGTGTTAGTGTTAGGGGTGTGGGATATATCAGAGTGTTACAGTGAGGGGTGTGTGGTATATCAGAGTGTTACAGTGAGGGGTGTGGGATATATCAGTGTGTTACAGTGAGGGGTGAGGGATATATCATAGTGTTACAGTGAGGGGTGTGGGGTATATCAGAGTGTTACAGTGAGGTGCGTGGAATATATCAGAGTGTTACAGTGAGGGGTGTGGCATATACCAGAGTGTTACAGTGAGGGGTTTGGGATATATCAGAGTGTTAATGTGAGGGGTGTGGGTTATATCAGATTGTTACAGTGAGGGGTGTGGGATATATCAGAGTGTTACAGTGAGGGGTGTGGGATATATCAGAGTGTTACAGTGAGGGGTGTGGGATATATCAGAGTGTTACAGTGAGGGGTGTGGGGTATATCTGAGTGTTACCGTGAGAGGTGTGGGGTACATCAGAGTGTTACAGTGAGGGGAGTGGGGTATATCAGGGTGTTACAGTGTGGGGTGTGGCGTATATCAGAGTGTTACAGTGAGGTGTGTGGGGTATATCAGTGTGTTACAGTGAGGGGTGTGGGATATATCAGAGTGTTACTGTGAGGTGTGTGGGGTATATCAGAGTGTTACTGTGAGGTGTGTGGGATATATCAGAGTGTTACAGTGAGGGGTGTGGGATATATCCGAGTGTTACAGTGAGGGGTGTGGGATATATCCGAGTGTTACAGTGAGGGGTGTGGGGTATATCAGAGTGTTACAGTGAGGTGTGTGGGATATATCAGAGTGTTACAGTGAGGGGTGTGGCATATATCAGAGTGTGAAAGGGAGGGGTGTGGGATATATCAGTGTGTTACAGTGAGGGGTGTGGGTTATATCACAGTGTTACAGTGAGGGGTGTGGGATATATCAATGTTACAGTGAGGGGTGTGGGATATATCAGAGTGTTACAGTGAGGGGTGTGGGGTATATCAGAGTGTTACAGTGAGGGGTGTGGGGTATATCAGAGTGTTACAGTGAGGGGTGTGGGGTATATCAGAGTGTTACAGTGAGGGGTGTGGGATATATCAGAGTGTTACAGTGAGGGGTGTGGGGTTTATCAGTGTGTTACAGTGAGTTGTGTGGGTTATATCAGAGTGTTACAGTGACGTGTGTGGGATATATCAGAGTGTTACAGTGAGGTGTGTGGGATATATCAGAGTGTTAAAGTGAGGGGTGTGGGATATATCAGAGTGTTACAGTGAGGGGTGTGGGGTTTATCAGTGTGTTACAGTGAGTTGTGTGGGTTATATCAGAGTGTTACAGTGAGGGGAGTGGGATATATCACAGTGTTACACTGAGGCTGTGGGATATATGAGTGTTACAGTGAGGGGTGTGGGGTCTTTCAGAGTGTTACAGTGAGGGGTGTGGGATATATCAGAGTGTTACAGTGAGGGGTGTGGGATATATCAGAGTGTTACAGTGAGGGGTGTGGGGTATATCTGAGTGTTAACGTGAGAGGTGTGGGGTACATCAGAGTGTTACAGTGAGGGGAGTGGGGTATATCAGGGTGTTACAGTATGGGGTGTGGCGTATATCAGAGTGTTACAGTGAGGTGTGTGGGGTATATCAGTGTGTTACAGTGAGGGGTGTGGGATATATCAGAGTGTTACAGTGAGGTGTGTGGGGTATATCAGAGTGTTACTGTGACGAGTGTGGGATATATCAGAGTGTTACAGTGAGGGGTGTGGGATATATCCGAGTGTTACAGTGACGGGTGTGGGGTATATCAGAGTGTTACAGTGAGGTGTGTGGGATATATCAGAGTGTTACAGTGAGGGGTGTGGCATATATCAGAGTGTTAAAGGGAGGGGTGTGGGATATATCAGTGTGTTACAGTGAGGGGTGTGGGTTATATCACAGTGTTACAGTGAGGGGTGTGGGATATATCAGTGTTACAGTGAGGGGTGTGGGGTATATCAGAGTGTTACAGTGAGGGGTGTGCGGTATATCAGAGTGTTACAGTGTGGGGTGTGGTGTATATCAGTGTGTTACAGTGAGGGGTGTGGGGTATATCAGAGTGTTACAGTGAGGAGTCAGCAGTATATCAGAGTGTTAGAGTGAGGGGTGTGGGATATATCAGAGTGTTGCAATGAGGGGTGTGGGATATATCAGTGTGTTACAGTGAGGGGTGTGGGATATATCACAGTGTTACAGTGAAGGGTGTGAGCTATATATGAGTGTTACAGTGAGGGGTGTGCGGTATATCAGAGTGTTACAGTGAGGGGTGTGGGATATATCAGAGTGTTACAGTGAGGGGTGTGGGGTATATCAGAGTGTTACAGTGAGGTATGTGGGGTATATTAGAGTGTGACAGTGAGGGGTGTGGTGTATATCAGAGTGTTACAGTGTGGGGTGTGGGGTATATCAGAGTGTTACAGTGAGGGGTGTGGGGTATATCAGAGTGTTACAGTGAGTGGCGTGGGATAAATCAGAGTGTTACAGTGAAGGGTGTGGGATATATCAGAGTGTTACTGTTAGGGGTGTGGGATATATCAGAGTGTTACAGTGAGGGGTGTGTGGTATATCAGAGTGTTACAGTGAGGGGTGTGGGATATATCAGTGTGTTACAGTGAGGGGTGAGGGATATATCATAGTGTTACAGTGAGGGGTGTGGGGTATATCAGAGTGTTACAGTGAGGTGCGTGGAATATATCAGAGTGTTACAGTGAGGGGTGTGGCATATACCAGAGTGTTACAGTGAGGGGTTTGGGATATATCAGAGTGTTAATGTGAGGGGTGTGGGTTATATCAGATTGTTACAGTGAGGGGTGTGGGATATATCAGAGTGTTACAGTGAGGGGTGTGGGATATATCAGAGTGTTACAGTGAGGGGTGTGGGATATATCAGAGTGTTACAGTGAGGGGTGTGGGGTATATCTGAGTGTTACCGTGAGAGGTGTGGGGTATATCAGAGTGTTACAGTGAGGGGAGTGGGGTATATCAGGGTGTTACAGTGTGGGGTGTGGGGTATATCAGAGTGTTACAGTGAGGTGTGTGGGGTATATCAGTGTGTTACAGTGAGGGGTGTGGGATATATCAGATTGTTACTGTGAGGTGTGTGGGGTATATCAGAGTGTTACTGTGAGGTGTGTGGGATATATCAGAGTGTTACAGTGAGGGGTGTGGGATATATCCGAGTGTTACAGTGAGGGGTGTGGGGTATATCAGAGTGTTACAGTGAGGTGTGTGGGATATATCAGAGTGTTACAGTGAGGGGTGTGGCATATATCAGAGTGTGAAAGGGAGGGGTGTGGGATATATCAATGTGTTACAGTGAGGGGTGTGGGTTATATCACAGTGTTACAGTGAGGGGTGTGGGATATATCAGTGTTACAGTGAGGGGTGTGGGATATATCAGAGTGTTACAGTGAGGGGTGTGGGGTATATCAGAGTGTTACAGTGAGGGGTGTGGGGTATATCAGAGTGTTACAGTGAGGGGTGTGGGGTATATCAGAGTGTTACAGTGAGGGGTGTGGGATATATCAGAGTGTTACAGTGAGGGGTGTGGGGTTTATCAGTGTGTTACAGTGAGTTCTGTGGGTTATATCAGAGTGTTACAGTGACGTGTGTGGGATATATCAGAGTGTTACAGTGAGGTGTGTGGGATATATCAGAGTGTTAAAGTGAGGGGTGTGGGATATATCAGAGTGTTACAGTGAGGGGTGTGGGGTTTATCAGTGTGTTACAGTGAGTTGTGTGGGTTATATCAGAGTGTTACAGTGACGTGTGTGGGATATATCAGAGTGTTACAGTGAGGGGAGTGGGATATATCAGAGTGTTACACTGAGGCTGTGGGATATATGAGTGTTACAGTGAGGGGTGTGGGGTCTTTCAGAGTGTTACAGTGAGGGGTGTGGGATATATCAGAGTGTTACAGTGAGGGGTGTGGGATATATCAGAGTGTTACAGTGAGGGGTGTGGGGTATATCTGAGTGTTACCGTGAGAGGTGTGGGGTACATCAGAGTGTTACAGTGAGGGGAGTGGGGTATATCAGGGTGTTACAGTGTGGGGTGTGGCGTATATCAGAGTGTTACAGTGAGGTGTGTGGGGTATATCAGTGTGTTACAGTGAGGGGTGTGGGATATATCAGAGTGTTACAGTGAGGTGTGTGGGGTATATCAGAGTGTTACTGTGACGAGTGTGGGATATATCAGAGTGTTACAGTGAGGGGTGTGGGATATATCCGAGTCTTACAGTGACGGGTGTGGGGTATATCAGAGTGTTACAGTGAGGTGTGTGGGATATATCAGAGTGTTACAGTGAGGGGTGTGGCATATATCAGAGTGTTAAAGGGAGGGGTGTGGGATATATCAGTGTGTTACAGTGAGGGGTGTGGGTTATATCACAGTGTTACAGTGAGGGGTGTGGGATATATCAGTGTTACAGTGAGGGGTGTGGGGTATATCAGAGTGTTACAGTGAGGGGTGTGCGGTATATCAGAGTGTTACAGTGTGGGGTGTGGTGTATATCAGTGTGTTACAGTGAGGGGTGTGGGGTATATCAGAGTGTTACAGTGAGGAGTCAGCAGTATATCAGAGTGTTACAGTGAGGGGTGTGGGATATATCAGAGTGTTGCAATGAGGGGTGTGGGATATATCAGTGTGTTACAGTGAGGGGTGTGGGATATATCACAGTGTTACAGTGAACGGTGTGAGCTATATATGAGTGTTACAGTGAGGGGTGTGCGGTATATCAGAGTGTTACAGTGAGGGGTGTGGGATATATCAGAGTGTTACAGTGAGGGGTGTGGGGTATATCAGAGTGTTACAGTGAGGTGTGTGGGGTATATCAGAGTGTGACAGTGAGGGGTGTGGTGTATATCAGAGTGTTACAGTGTGGGGTGTGGGGTATATCAGAGTGTTACAGTGAGGGGTGTGGGGTATATCAGAGTGTTACAGTGAGTGGCGTGGGATAAATCAGAGTGTTACAGTGAAGGGTGTGGGATATATCAGAGTGTTACTGTTAGGGGTGTGGGATATATCAGAGTGTTACAGTGAGGGGTGTGTGGTATATCAGAGTGTTACAGTGAGGGGTGTGGGATATATCAGTGTGTTACAGTGAGGGGTGAGGGATATATCATAGTGTTACAGTGAGGGGTGTGGGTTATATCAGAGTGTTACAGTGAGGTGCGTGGAATATATCAGAGTGTTACAGTGAGGGGTGTGGCATATACCAGAGTGTTACAGTGAGGGGTTTGGGATATATCAGAGTGTTAATGTGAGGGGTGTGGGTTATATCAGATTGTTACAGTGAGGGGTGTGGGATATATCAGAGTGTTACAGTGAGGGGTGTGGGATATATCAGAGTGTTACAGTGAGGGGTGTGGGATATATCAGAGTGTTACAGTGAGGGGTGTGGGGTATATCTGAGTGTTACCGTGAGAGGTGTGGGGTACATCAGAGTGTTACAGTGAGGGGAGTGGGGTATATCAGGGTGTTACAGTGTGTGGTGTGGCGTATATCAGAGTGTTACAGTGAGGTGTGTGGGGTATATCAGTGTGTTACAGTGAGGGGTGTGGGATATATCAGAGTGTTACTGTGAGGTGTGTGGGGTATATCAGAGTGTTACTGTGAGGTGTGTGGGATATATCAGAGTGTTACAGTGAGGGGTGTGGGATATATCCGAGTGTTACAGTGAGGGGTGTGGGATATATCCGAGTGTTACAGTGAGGGGTGTGGGGTATATCAGAGTGTTACAGTGAGGTGTGTGGGATATATCAGAGTGTTACAGTGAGGGGTGTGGCATATATCAGAGTGTGAAAGGGAGGGGTGTGGGATATATCAGTGTGTTACAGTGAGGGGTGTGGGTTATATCACAGTGTTACAGTGAGGGGTGTGGGATATATCAATGTTACAGTGAGGGGTGTGGGATATATCAGAGTGTTACAGTGAGGGGTGTGGGGTATATCAGAGTGTTACAGTGAGGGGTGTGGGGTATATCAGAGTGTTACAGTGAGGGGTGTGGGGTATATCAGAGTGTTACAGTGAGGGGTGTGGGATATATCAGAGTGTTACAGTGAGGGGTGTGGGGTTTATCAGTGTGTTACAGTGAGTTGTGTGGGTTATATCAGAGTGTTACAGTGACGTGTGTGGGATATATCAGAGTGTTACAGTGAGGTGTGTGGGATATATCAGAGTGTTAAAGTGAGGGGTGTGGGATATATCAGAGTGTTACAGTGAGGGGTGTGGGGTTTATCAGTGTGTTACAGTGAGTTGTGTGGGTTATATCAGAGTGTTACAGTGAGGGGAGTGGGATATATCACAGTGTTACACTGAGGCTGTGGGATATATGAGTGTTACACTGTGGGGTGTGGGGTCTTTCAGAGTGTTACCGTGAGGGGTGTGGGATATATCAGAGTGTTAAAGTGAGGGGTGTGGGATATATCAGAGTGTTACAGTGAGGGGTGTGGGGTATATCTGAGTGTTACCGTGAGAGGTGTGGGGTACATCAGAGTGTTACAGTGAGGGGAGTGGGGTATATCAGGGTGTTACAGTATGGGGTGTGGCGTATATCAGAGTGTTACAGTGAGGTGTGTGGGGTATATCAGTGTGTTACAGTGAGGGGTGTGGGATATATCAGAGTGTTACAGTGAGGTGTGTGGGGTATATCAGAGTGTTACTGTGACGAGTGTGGGATATATCAGAGTGTTACAGTGAGGGGTGTGGGATATATCCGAGTGTTACAGTGACGGGTGTGGGGTATATCAGAGTGTTACAGTGAGGTGTGTGGGATATATCAGAGTGTTACAGTGAGGGGTGTGGCATATATCAGAGTGTTAAAGGGAGGGGTGTGGGATATATCACTGTGTTACAGTGAGGGGTGTGGGTTATATCACAGTGTTACAGTGAGGGGTGTGGGATTTATCAGTGTTACAGTGAGGGGTGTGGGGTATATCAGAGTGTTACAGTGAGGGGTGTGCGGTATATCAGAGTGTTACAGTGTGGGGTGTGGTGTATATCAGTGTGTTACAGTGAGGGGTGTGGGGTATATCAGAGTGTTACAGTGAGGAGTCAGCAGTATATCAGAGTGTTACAGTGAGGGGTGTGGGATATATCAGAGTGTTGCAATGAGGGGTGTGGGATATATCAGTGTGTTACAGTGAGGGGTGTGGGATATATCACAGTGTTACAGTGAAGGGTGTGAGCTATATATGAGTGTTACAGTGAGGGGTGTGCGGTATATCAGAGTGTTACAGTGAGGGGTGTGGGATATATCAGAGTGTTACAGTGAGGGGTGTGGGGTATATCAGAGTGTTACAGTGAGGTGTGTGGGGTATATTAGAGTGTGACAGTGAGGGGTGTGGTGTATATCAGAGTGTTACAGTGTGGGGTGTGGGGTATATCAGAGTGTTACAGTGAGGGGTGTGGGGTATATCAGAGTGTTACAGTGAGTGGCGTGGGATAAATCAGAGTGTTACAGTGAAGGGTGTGGGATATATCAGAGTGTTACTGTTAGGGGTGTGGGATATATCAGAGTGTTACAGTGAGGGGTGTGTGGTATATCAGAGTGTTACAGTGAGGGGTGTGGGATATATCAGTGTGTTACAGTGAGGGGTGAGGGATATATCATAGTGTTACAGTGAGGGGTGTGGGGTATATATGAGTGTTACAGTGAGGTGCGTGGAATATATCAGAGTGTTACAGTGAGGGGTGTGGCATATACCAGAGTGTTACAGTGAGGGGTTTGGGATATATCAGAGTGTTAATGTGAGGGGTGTGGGTTATATCAGATTGTTACAGTGAGGGGTGTGGGATATATCAGAGTGTTACAGTGAGGGGTGTGGGATATATCAGAGTGTTACAGTGAGGGGTGTGGGATATATCAGAGTGTTACAGTGAGGGGTGTGGGGTATATCTGAGTGTTACCATGAGAGGTGTGGGGTACATCAGAGTGTTACAGTGAGGGGAGTGGGGTATATCAGGGTGTTACAGTGTGGGGTGTGGGGTATATCAGAGTGTTACAGTGAGGTGTGTGGGGTATATCAGTGTGTTACAGTGAGGGGTGTGGGATATATCAGAGTGTTACTGTGAGGTGTGTGGGGTATATCAGAGTGTTACTGTGAGGTGTGTGGGATATATCAGAGTGTTACAGTGAGGGGTGTGGGATATATCCGAGTGTTACAGTGAGGGGTGTGGGGTATATCAGAGTGTTACAGTGAGGTGTGTGGGATATATCAGAGTGTTACAGTGAGGGGTGTGGCATATATCAGAGTGTTAAAGGGAGGGGTGTGGGATATATCAGTGTGTTACAGTGAGGGGTGTGGGTTATATCACAGTGTTACAGTGAGGGGTGTGGGATATATCAGTGTTACAGTGAGGGGTGTGGGATATATCAGAGTGTTACAGTGAGGGGTGTGGTGTATATCAGAGTGTTACAGTGAGGGGTGTGGGGTATATCAGAGTGTTACAGTGAGGGGTGTGGGGTATATCAGAGTGTTACAGTGAGGGGTGTGGGGTATATCAGAGTGTTACATTGAGGGGTGTGCGGTATATCAGAGTGTTACAGTGTGGGGTGTGGTGTATATCAGTCTGTTACAGTGAGGGGTGTGGGGTATATCAGAGTGTTACAGTGAGGAGTCAGCAGTATATCAGAGTGTTACAGTGAGGGGTGTGGGATATATCAGAGTGTTGCAATGAGGGGTGTGGGATATATCAGTGTGTTACAGTGAGGGGTGTGGGATATATCACAGTGTTACAGTGAAGGGTGTGAGCTATATATGAGTGTTACAGTGAGGGGTGTGCGGTATATCAGAGTGTTACAGTGAGGGGTGTGGGATATATCAGAGTGTTACAGTGAGGGGTGTGGGGTATATCAGAGTGTTACAGTGAGGTGTGTGGGGTATATTAGAGTGTGACAGTGAGGGGTGTGGTGTATATCAGAGTGTTACAGTGTGGGGTGTGGGGTATATCAGAGTGTTACAGTGAGGGGTGTGGGGTATATCAGAGTGTTACAGTGAGTGGTGTGGGATAAATCAGAGTGTTACAGTGAAGGGTGTGGGATATATCAGAGTGTTACTGTTAGGGGTGTGGGATATATCAGAGTGTTACAGTGAGGGGTGTGTGGTATATCAGAGTGTTACAGTGAGGGGTGTGGGATATATCAGTGTGTTACAGTGAGGGGTGAGGGATATATCATAGTGTTACAGTGAGGGGTGTGGGGTATATCAGAGTGTTACAGTGAGGTGCGTGGAATATATCAGAGTGTTACAGTGAGGGGTGTGGCATATACCAGAGTGTTACAGTGAGGGGTTTGGGATATATCAGAGTGTTAATGTGAGGGTGTGGGTTATATCAGATTGTTACAGTGAGGGGTGTGGGATATATCAGAGTGTTACAGTGAGGGGTGTGGGATATATCAGATTGTTACAGTGAGGTGTGGGGTATATCAGAATGTTAAATTGAGGGGTGAGGGATATATCAGAGTTTTACAGTGAGGGCAGTGGGTTATATCAGAGTGTTACAGTGAGGGGTTGGGATATATCAGAGTGTTACAGTGAGGAGTGTGGGATAAATCAGTGAGTTAATGTGAGAGGTTTGGGATATATCAGAGTGTTACAGTGAGGGGTGTGTGATATATCAGTGTTACAGTGAGGGGTGTGGGGTATATCAGAGTGTTACAGTGAGGGGTGTGGGGTATATCAGAGTGTTACAGTGACGAGTGTGGGGTATATCAGAGTGTTACAGTGAGGGGTGTGGGATATATCAGAGTGTTACAGTGAGGGGTGTGGTGTATATCAGACTGTTACAGTGAGGGGTGAGGGATATATCAGAGTGTTACAGTGAGGAGTCAGCAGTATATCAGAGTGTTACAGTGAGGGGTGTGGGATATATCAGAGTGTTACAGTGAGGGGTGTGGGATATATCAGAGTGTTACAGTGAGGTGCGTGGAATATATCAGAGTGTTACAGTGAGGGGTGTGGCATATATCAGAGTGTTACAGTGAGGGGTTTGGGATATATCAGAGTGTTAATGTGAGGGGTGTGGGTTATATCAGATTGTTACAGAGAGGGGTGTGGGATATATCAGAGTGTTACAGTGAGGGGTGTGGGATATATCAGAGTGTTACAGTGAGATGTGGGGTATATCAGAGTGTTAAAGTGAGGGGTGTGGGATATATCAGAGTTTTACAGTGAGGGCAGTGGGTTATATCAGAGTGTTACAGTGAGGGGTTGGGATATATCAGAGTGTTACAGTGAGGAGTGTGGGATAAATCAGTGAGTTAATGTGAGAGGTGTGGGATATATCAGAGCTTACAGTGAGGGGTGTGTGATATATCAGTGTTACAGTGAGGGGTGTGGGGTTTATCAGAGTGTTACATTGAGGGGTGTGGGGTATATCAGAGTGTTACAGTGCGGAGTGTGGGGTATATCAGAGTGTTACAGTGAGGGGTGTGGGATATATCAGAGTGTTACAGTGATGGGTGTGGGGTATGTCAGACTGTTACAGTGAGGGGTGAGGGATATATCAGTGTTACAGTGAGGGGTGTGGGATATATCTGACTGTTACTGTGAGAGGTGTGGGATATATCAGAGTGATACAGTGAGGGGTGTGGGATATATCAGGGTGTTACAGTGAGGGGTGTGGGGTATATCAGAGTGTTACAGTGAGGGATGTGGGGTATATCAGAATGTCACAGTGAGGGGTGTGGCGTATATCAGGGTGTTACAGTGAGGGGTGTGGGGTATGTCAGAGTGTTACAGTGAGTGGTGTGGGGTATATGAGACTGTTACAGTGAGGGGTGTGGGATATATCAGTGTGTTACGGTGAGGGGTGTGGGGTATATCAGTGTGTTACAGTGAGGGGTGTGGGGTGCATCATAGTGTTATAGTGAGGGGTGTGGGGTATATCAGAGTGTTAAAGTGAGGTGTGAGGGGTATATCAGAGTGTTACAGTGAGTGGTGTGGGGTATATGAGACTGTTACAGTGAGGGGTGAGGGATTTATCAGTGTGTTACAGTGAGGGGTGTGGCGTATATCAGTGTGTTACAGTGAGGGGGGTGGGGTTTTTCAGAGTCTTACAGTGAGGTGGGTGGGATATATCAGAGTGTTACAGTGAGGGGTGTGGGATATATCAGAGTGTTACAGTGAGGGGTGTGGGGTTTATCAGTGTGTTACAGTGAGTTGTGTGGGTTATATCAGAGTGTTACAGTGACGTGTGTGGGATATATCAGAGTGTTACAGTGAGGGCAGTGGGATATATCAGAGTGTTACAGTGAGGGGTGTGGCATATATCAGAGTGTTACAGTGAGGGGTTTGGGATATATCAGAGTGTTATAGTGAGGGGTGTGGGTTATATCAGATTGTTACAGAGAGTGGTGTGGGATATATCAGAGTGTTACAGTGAGGGGTGTGGGATATATGAGACTGTTACAGTGAGGGGTGAGGGATTTATCAGTGTGTTACAGTGAGGGGTGTGGCGTATATCAGTGTGTTACAGTGAGGGGGGTGGGGTTTTTCAGAGTCTTACAGTGAGGTGGGTGGGATATATCAGAGTGTTACAGTGAGGGGTGTGGGATATATCAGAGTGTTACAGTGAGGGGTGTGGGGTTTATCAGTGTGTTACAGTGAGTTGTGTCGGTTATATCAGAGTGTTACAGTGAGGTGTGGGGTATATCAGAGTGTTAAAGTGAGGGGTGTGGGATATATCAGAGTTTTACAGTGAGGGCAGTGGGTTATATCAGAGTGTTACAGTGAGGGGTTGGGAAATATCAGAGTGTTACAGTGAGGAGTGTGGGATAAATCAGTGAGTTAATGTGAGAGGTGTGGGATATATCAGAGCTTACAGTGAGGGGTGTGTGATATATCAGTGTTACAGTGAGGGGTGTGGGGTTTATCAGAGTGTTACATTGAGGGGTGTGGGGTATATCAGAGTGTTACAGTGCGGAGTGTGGGGTATATCAGAGTGTTACAGTGAGGGGTGTGGGATATATCAGAGTGTTACAGTGATGGGTGTGGGGTATGTCAGACTGTTACAGTGAGGGGTGAGGGATATATCAGTGTTACAGTGAGGGGTGTGGGATATATCTGACTGTTACTGTGAGAGGTGTGGGATATATCAGAGTGATACAGTGAGGGGTGTGGGATATATCAGGGTGTTACAGTGAGGGGTGTGGGGTATATCAGAGTGTTACAGTGAGGGATGTGGGGTAAATCAGAATGTTACAGTGAGGGGTGTGGCGTATATCAGGGTGTTACAGTGAGGGGTGTGGGGTATGTCAGAGTGTTACAGTGAGTGGTGTGGGGTATATGAGACTGTTACAGTGAGGGGTGAGGGATTTATCAGTGTGTTACAGTGAGGGGTGTGGCGTATATCAGTGTGTTACAGTGAGGGGGGTGGGGTTTTTCAGAGTTTTACAGTGAGGGGTGTGGGGTATATCAGAGTCTTACAGTGAGGTGTGTGGGATATATCAGAGTGTTACAGTGAGGGGTGTGGGATATATCAGAGTGTTACAGTGAGGGGTGTGGGGTTTATCAGTGTGTTACAGTGAGTTGTGTGGGTTATATCAGAGTGTTACAGTGACGTGTGTGGGATATATCAGAGTGTTACAGTGAGGGGAGTGGGATATATCAGAGTGTTAGACTGAGGCTGTGGGATATATGAGTGTTACAGTGAGGGGTGTGGGGTATTTCAGAGTGTTACAGTGAGGGGTGTGGGATATATCAGAGTGTTACAGTGAGGGGTGTGGGATATATCAGAGTGTTACAGTGAGGGGTGTGGGGTATATCTGAGTGTTACCGTGAGAGGTGTGGGGTACATCAGAGTGTTACAGTGAGGGGAGTGGGGTATATCAGGGTGTTACAGTGTGGGGTGTGGGGTATATCATAGTGTTACAGTGAGGTGTGTGGGGTATATCAGTGTGTTACAGTGAGGGGTGTGGGATATATCAGAGTGTTACAGTGAGGGGTGTGGGGTATATCAGAGTGTTACAGTGAGGTGTGTGGGATATATCAGAGTGTTACAGTGAGAGGTGTGGCATATATCAGAGTGTTTAAGGGAGGGGTGTGGGATATATCAGAGTGTTACAGTGAGGGGTGTGGGTTATATCACAGTGTTACAGTGAGGGGTGTGGGATATATCAGTGTTACCGTGAGGGGTGTGGGGTATATCAGAGTGTTACAGTGAGGGGTGTGCGGTATATCAGAGTGTTACAGTGTGGGGTGTTGGGTATATCAGTGTGTTACAGTGAGGGGTGTGGGGTATATCAGAGTGTTACAGTGAGGAGTCAGCAGTATATCAGAGTGTTACAGTGAGGGGTGTGGGATATATCAGAGTGTTGCAATGAGGGGTGTGGGATATATCAGTGTGTTACAGTGAGGGGTGTGGGATATATCACAGTGTTACAGTGAAGGGTGTGAGCTATATATGAGTGTTACAGTGAGGGGTGTGCGGTATATCAGAGTGTTACAGTGAGGGGTGTGGGATATATCAGAGTGTTACAGTGAGGGGTGTGGTGTTTATCAGAGTGTTACAGTGAGGTGTGTCGGGTATATTAGAGTGTGACAGTGAGGGGTGTGGGGTATATCAGAGTGTTACAGTGTGGGGTGTGGGCTATATCAGAGTGTTACAGTGAGGGGTGTGGGGTATATCAGAGTGTTACAGTGAGTGGTGTGGGATAAATCAGAGTGTTACAGTGAAGCGTGTGGGATATATCAGAGTGTTACTGTTAGGGGTGTGGGATATATCAGAGTGTTACAGTGAGGGGTGTGTGGTATATCAGAGTGTTACAGTGAGGGGTGTGGGATATATCAGTGTGTTACAGTGAGGGGTGAGTGATATATCATAGTGTTACAGTGAGGGGTGTGGGGTATATCAGAGTGTTACAGTGAGGTGCGTGGAATATATCAGAGTGTTACAGTGAGGGGTGTGGCATATATCAGAGTGTTACAGTGAGCGGTTTGGGATATATCAGAGTGTTAATGTGAGGGGTGTGGGTTATATCAGATTGTTACAGTGAGGGGTGTGGGATATATCAGAGTGTTACAGTGAGGTGTGTGGGATTTCTCAGATTGTTACAGTGAGGTGTGGGGTATATCAGAGTGTTAAAGTGAGGGGTGTGGGATATATCAGAGTTTTACAGTGAGGGCAGTGGGTTATATCAGAGTGTTACAGTGAGGGGTTGGGATATATCAGAGTGTTACAGTGAGGAGTGTGGGATAAATCAGAGAGTTAATGTGAGAGGTGTGGGATATATCAGAGTGTTACAGTGAGGGGTGTGTGATATATCAGTGTTACAGTGAGGGGTGTGGGGTATATCAGAGTTTTACAGTGAGGGCAGTGGGTTATATCAGAGTGTTACAGTGAGGGGTTGGGATATATCAGAGTGTTACAGTGAGGAGTGTGGGATAAATCAGTGAGTTAATGTGAGAGGTGTGGGATATATCAGAGTGTTACAGTGAGGGGTGTGTGATATATCAGTGTTACAGTGAGGGGTGTGGGGTAAATCAGAGTGTTACAGTGAGGGGTGTGGGGTATATCAGAGTGTTACAGTGAGGAGTGTGGGATATATCAGAGTGTTACAGTGAGGGGTGTGGGGTATATCAGACTGTTACAGTGAGGGGTGAGGGATATATCAGTGTTACAGTGAGGGGTGTGGGATATATCAGTGTGTTACAGTGAGGGGTGTGGGGTATATCAGAGTGTAACAGTGAGGGATGTGGGGTATATCAGAATGTTACAGTGAGGGGTGTGGCATATATCAGGGTGTTACTGTGAGGGGTGTGGGGTATGTCAGAGTGTTACAGTGAGTGGTGTGGGGTATATGAGACTGATACAGTGAGGGGTGTGGGATATATCAGTGTGTTACAGTGAGGGGTGTGGGGTATATCAGTGTGTTACAGTGAGGGGTGTGGTGTGTATCAGAGTGTTATAGTGAGGGGTGTGGGGTATATCAGAGTGTTAAAGTGAGGTGTGAAGGGTATATCAGAGAGTTACAGTGAGTGGTGTGGCGTATATGAGACTGTTACAGTGAGGGGTGAGGGATATATCAGTGTGTTACAGTGAGGGGTGTGGGGTATATCAGTGTGTTACAGTGAGGGGGGTGGGGTTTTTCAGAGTGTTACAGTGAGGGGTGTGGGGTATATCAGAGTCTTACAGTGAGGTGTGTGGGATATATCAGAGTGTTACAGTGAGCGGTGTGGGATATATCAGAGTGTTACAGTGAGGGGTGTGGGGTTTATCAGTGTGTTACTGTGAGTTGTGTGGGTTATATCAGAGTGTTACAGTGACGTGTGTGGGATATATCAGAGTGTTACAGTGAGGATGATGGGATATATCAGAGTGTTACAGTGAGGCTGTGGGATATATGAGTGTTACAGTGAGGGGTGTGGGGTATTTCAGAGTGTTACAGTGAGGGGTGTGGGATATATCAGAGTGTTACAGTGGGGGGTGTGGGATATATCAGAGTGTTACAGTGAGGGGTGTGGGGTATATCTGAGTGTTACCGTGAGAGGTGTGGGATTTATCAGAGTGTTACAGTGAGGGGTGTGGGATATATCAGAGTGTTACAGTGAGGGGTGTGGGGTATATCTGAGTGTTACAGTGAGAGGTGTGGGGTACATCAGAGTGTTACAGTGAGGGGAGTGGGGTATATCAGGGTGTTACAGTGTGGGTTGTGGGGTATATCAGAGTGTTACAGTGAGGTGTGTGGGGTATATCAGTGTGTTACAGTGAGGGGTGTGGGGTATATCAGAGTGTTACAGTGAGGTGTGTGGGGTATATCAGAGTGCTACAGTGAGGTGTACGGGTTATATCAGAGTGTTACAGTGAGGTGTGTGGGGTATATCAGAGTGTTACTGTGAGGTGTGTGGGATATATCAGAGTGTTACAGTGAGGGGAGTGGTATATATCCGAGTGTTACAGTGAGGGGTGTGGGGTATATCAGAGTGTTACAGTGAGGGGAGTAGAGTATATCAGAGTGTTACAGTGAGTGGTGTGGGATTTCTCAGATTGTTACAGTGAGGTGTGGGGTATATCAGAGTGTTAAAGTGAGGGGTGTGGGATATATCAGAGTTTTACAGTGAGGGCAGTGGGTTATATCAGAGTGTTACAGTGAGGGGTTGGGATATATCAGAGTGTTACAGTGAGGAGTGTGGGATAAATCAGTGAGTTAATGTGAGAGGTGTGGGATATATCAGAGTGTTACAGTGAGGGGTGTGTGATATATCAGTGTTACAGTGAGGGGTGTGGGGTATATCAGAGTTTTACAGTGAGGGCAGTGGGTTATATCAGAGTGTTACAGTGAGGGGTTGGGATATATCAGAGTGTTACAGTGAGGAGTGTGGGATAAATCAGTGAGTTAATGTGAGAGGTGTGGGATATATCAGAGTGTTACAGTGAGGGGTGTGTGATATATCAGTGTTACAGTGAGGGGTGTGGGGTAAATCAGAGTGTTACAGTGAGGGGTGTGGGGTATATCAGAGTGTTACAGTGAGGAGTGTGGGATATATCAGAGTGTTACAGTGAGGGGTGTGGGGTATATCAGACTGTTACAGTGAGGGGTGAGGGATATATCAGTGTTACAGTGAGGGGTGTGGGATATATCAGTGTGTTACAGTGAGGGGTGTGGGGTATATCAGAGTGTAACAGTGAGGGATGTGGGGTATATCAGAATGTTACAGTGAGGGGTGTGGCGTATATCAGGGTGTTACTGTGAGGGGTGTGGGGTATGTCAGAGTGTTACAGTGAGTGGTGTGGGGTATATGAGACTGATACAGTGAGGGGTGTGGGATATATCAGTGTGTTACAGTGAGGGGTGTGGGGTATATCAGTGTGTTACAGTGAGGGGTGTGGTGTGAATCAGAGTGTTATAGTGAGGGGTGTGGGGTATATCAGAGTGTTAAAGTGAGGTGTGAAGGGTATATCAGAGAGTTACAGTGAGTGGTGTGGCGTATATGAGACTGTTACAGTGAGGGGTGAGGGATATATCAGTGTGTTACAGTGAGGGGTGTGGGGTATATCAGTGTGTTACAGTGAGGGGGGTGGGGTTTTTCAGAGTGTTACAGTGAGGGGTGTGGGGTATATCAGAGTCTTACAGTGAGGTGTGTGGGATATATCAGAGTGTTACAGTGAGCGGTGTGGGATATATCAGAGTGTTACAGTGAGGGGTTTGGGGTATATCAGAGTGTAACAGTCAGGTGTGTGGGATATATCAGAGTGTTAAAGTGAGGGGTGTGGGATATATCAGAGTGTTACAGTGAGGGGTGTGGGGTTTATCAGTGTGTTACTGTGAGTTGTGTGGGTTATATCAGAGTGTTACAGTGACGTGTGTGGGATATATCAGAGTGTTACAGTGAGGATGGTGGGATATATCAGAGTGTTACAGTGAGGCTGTGGGATATATGAGTGTTACAGTGAGGGGTGTGGGGTATTTCAGAGTGTTACAGTGAGGGGTGTGGGATATATCAGAGTGTTACAGTGAGGGGTGTGGGATATATCAGAGTGTTACAGTGAGGGGTGTGGGGTATATCTGAGTGTTACCGTGAGAGGTGTGGGATTTATCAGAGTGTTACAGTGAGGGGTGTGGGATATATCAGAGTGTTACAGTGAGGGGTGTGGGGTATATCTGAGTGTTACAGTGAGAGGTGTGGGGTACATCAGAGTGTTACAGTGAGGGGAGTGGGGTATATCAGGGTGTTACAGTGTGGGTTGTGGGGTATATCAGAGTGTTACAGTGAGGTGTGTGGGGTATATCAGTGTGTTACAGTGAGGGGTGTGGGGTATATCAGAGTGTTACAGTGAGGTGTGTGGGGTATATCAGAGTGCTACAGTGAGGTGTACGGGTTATATCAGAGTGTTACAGTGAGGTGTGTGGGGTATATCAGAGTGTTACTGTGAGGTGTGTGGGATATATCAGAGTGTTACAGTGCGGGGAGTGGTATATATCCGAGTGTTACAGTGAGGGGTGTGGGGTATATCAGAGTGTTACAGTGAGGGGAGTAGAGTATATCAGAGTGTTACAGTGAGTGGTGTGGGATAAATCAGAGTGTTACAGTGAGGGGTGTGGGATATATCAGAGTGTTACAGTGAGGGTGTGGGGTATATCAGAGTGTTACAGTGAGGTGTGTGGGATATATCAGAGTGTTACAGTGAGGGGTGTGTGGTATATCAGAGAGTTACAGTGAGGAGTGTGGGAGATATCAGATTGTTACAGTGAGGTTTGTGGCGCATATCAGAGTGTTACAGTGAGGGGTGTGAGGTATATCAGAGTGTAACAGTGAGGTGTGTGGGATATATCAGAGTGTTATAGTGAGGGGTGTGGGATATATCAGACCGTTACAGTGAGGGGTGTGGGATATATCAGTGTTACAGTGAGGGGTGTGGGGTATATCAGAGTGTTTCAGTGAGGGGTGTGCGGTATATCAGAGTGTTACAGTTTGGGGTGTCGTGTATATCAGTGTGTTACAGTGAGGGGTGTGGGGTATATCAGAGTGTTACAGTGAGGAGTCAGCAGTATATCAGAGTGTTACAGTGAGGGGTGTGGGATATATCAGAGTGTTGCAATGAGGGGTGTGGGATATATCAGTGTGTTACAGTGAGGGGTGTGGGATATATCACAGTGTTACAGTGAAGGGTGTGAGCTATATATGAGTTTTACAGTGAGGGGTGTGCGGTATATCAGAGTGTTACAGTGAGGGGTGTGGAGTATATCAGATTGTTACAGTGAGGGGTGTGGGGTATATCAGAGTGTTACAGTGACGGGTGTGGGATATATCAGAGTGTTACAGTGAGGGGTGTGGGATATATCAGAGTGTTACAGTGAGGGGTGTGGGGTATATCAGAGTGTTACAGTGAGGGGTGTGGGATATATCAGAGTGTTACAGTGAGGGTTGTGGGGTATATCAGAGTCTTACAGTGAGGTGTGGGGTATATCAGAGTGTTAGAGTGAGGGGTGTGGGATATATCAGAGTGTTACAGTGAGGAGTGTGGGGTATATCAGTGTGTTACAGTGAGGGGTGTGGGGTATATCAGAGTCTTAGAGTGAGGGGTGTGGGATATATCAGAGTGTTACAGTGAGGAGTGTGGGGTATATCAGAGTGTTACAGTGAGGGGGTTGGGAGGTATATCAGAGTGTTACAGTGAGGGGTTGGGGTATATCAGAGTGTTACAGTGAGGGGTGTGGGGTATATCAGAGTGTTACAGAGAGGGGTGTGGGGTATATCAGATTGTTACAGTGAGGGGTGTGGGGTATATCAGAGTATTACAGTGAGGTGTGTGGGGTATATCATGGTGTTACAGTGAGGGGTGTGGGGTATATCAGAGTGTTACAGTGAGGGGTGTGGGGTATATCAGAGTGTTACAGTGAGGATGGTGGGATATATCAGAGTGTTACAGTGAGGCTGTGGGATATATGAGTGTTACAGTGAGGGGTGTGGGGAATTTCAGAGTGTTACAGTGAGGGGTGTGTGATATATCAGTGTTACAGTGAGGGGTGTGGGGTTTATCAGAGTGTTACATTGAGGGGTGTGGGGTATATCAGAGTGTTACAGTGCGGAGTGTGGGGTATATCAGAGTGTTACAGTGAGGGGTGTGGGATATATCAGAGTGTTACAGTGATGGGTGTGGGGTATGTCAGACTGTTACAGTGAGGGGTGTGGGATATATCTGACTGTTACTGTGAGAGGTGTGGGATATATCAGAGTGATACAGTGAGGGGTGTGGGATATATCAGGGTGTTACAGTGAGGGGTGTGGGGTATATCAGAGTGTTACAGTGAGGGATGTGGGATATATCAGAATGTTACAGTGAGGGGTGTGGCGTATATCAGGGTGTTACAGTGAGGGGTGTGGGGTATGTCAGAGTGTTACAGTGAGTGGTGTGGGGTATATGAGACTGTTACAGTGAGGGGTGTGGGATATATCAGTGTGTTACGGTGAGGGGTGTGGGGTATATCAGTGTGTTACAGTGAGGGGTGTGGGGTGCATCATAGTGTTATAGTGAGGGGTGTGGGGTATATCAGAGTGTTAAAGTGAGGTGTGAGGGGTATATCAGAGTGTTACAGTGAGTGGTGTGGGGTATATGAGACAGTTACAGTGAGGGGTGAGGGATATATCAGTGTGTTACAGTGAGGGGTGTGGCGTATATCAGTGTGTTACAGTGAGTGGGGTGGGGTTTTACAGAGTTTTACAGTGAGGGGTGTGGGGTATATCAGAGTCTTACAGTGAGGTGTGTGGGATATATCAGAGTGTTACAGTGAGGGGTGTGGGATATATCAGAGTGTTACAGTGAGGGGTGTGTGGTTTATCAGTGTGTTACAGTGAGTTGTGTGGGTTATATCAGAGTATTACAGTGACGTGTGTGGGATTTATCAGAGTGTTACAGTGAGGGGAGTGGGATATATCAGAGTGTTACACTGAGGCTGTGGGATATATGAGTGTTACAGTGACGGGTGTGGGGTATTTAAGAGTGTTACAGTGAGGGGTGTGGGATATATCAGAGTGTTACAGTGAGGGGTGTGGGATATATCAGAGTGTTACAGTGAGGGGTGTGGGGTATATCTGAGTGTTACCGTGAGAGGTGTGGGGTACATCAGAGTGTTACAGTGAGGGGAGTGGGGTACATCAGGGTGTTACAGTGTGGGGTGTGGGGTATATCATAGTGTTACAGTGAGGTGTGTGGGGTATATCAGTGTGTTACAGTGAGGGGTGTGGGATATATCAGAGTGTTACAGTGAGGGGTGTGGGGTATATCAGAGTGTTACAGTGAGGTGTGTGGGATATGTCAGAGTGTTACAGTGAGGGGTGTGGCATATATCAGAGTGTTTAAGGGAGGGGTGTGGGATATATCAGAGTGTTACAGTGAGGGGTGTGGGTTATATCACAGTGTTACAGTGAGGGGTGTGGGATATATCAGTTTTACCGTGAGGGGTGTGGGGTATATCAGAGTGTTACAGTGAGGGGTGTGCGGTATATCAGAGTGTTACAGTGTGGGGTGTGGGGTATATCAGTGTGTTACAGTGAGAGGTGTGGGGTATATCAGAGTGTTACAGTGAGGAGTCAGCAGTATATCAGAGTGTTACAGTGAGGGGTGTGGGATATATCAGAGTGTTGCAATGAGGGGTGTGGGATATATCAGTGTGTTACAGTGAGCAGTGTGGGATATATCACAGTGTTACAGTGAAGGGTGTGAGCTATATATGAGTGTTACAGTGAGGGGTGTGCGGTATATCAGAGTGTTACAGTGAGGGGTGTGGGATATATCAGAGTGTTACAGTGAGGGGTGTGGTGTTTATCAGAGTGTTACAGTGAGGTGTGTGGGGTATATTAGAGTGTGACAGTGAGGGGTGTGGGGTATATCAGAGTGTTACAGTGTGGGGTGTGGGGTATATCAGAGTGTTACAGTGAGGGGTGTGGGATATATCAGCGTGTTACAGTGAGGGTGTGGGGTATATCAGAGTGTTACAGTGAGGTGTGTGGGGTATATCAGTGTGTTACAGTGAGGGGTGTGGGGTATATCAGAGTGTTACAGTGAGGTGTGTGGGGTATATCAGAGTGCTACAGTGAGGTGTACGGGTTATATCAGAGTGTTACAGTGAGGTGTGTGGGGTATATCAGAGTGTTACTGTGAGGTGTGTGGGATATATCAGAGTGTTACAGTGCGGGGAGTGGTATATATCCGAGTGTTACAGTGAGGGGTGTGGGGTATATCAGAGTGTTACAGTGAGGGGAGTAGAGTATATCAGAGTGTTACAGTGAGTGGTGTGGGATAAATCAGAGTGTTACAGTGAGGGGTGTGGGATATATCAGAGTGTTACAGTGAGGGTGTGGGGTATATCAGAGTGTTACAGTGAGGTGTGTGGGATATATCAGAGTGTTACAGTGAGGGGTGTGTGGTATATCAGAGAGTTACAGTGAGGAGTGTGGGAGATATCAGATTGTTACAGTGAGGTTTGTGGCGCATATCAGAGTGTTACAGTGAGGGGTGTGAGGTATATCAGAGTGTAACAGTGAGGTGTGTGGGATATATCAGAGTGTTATAGTGAGGGGTGTGGGATATATCAGACCGTTACAGTGAGGGGTGTGGGATATATCAGTGTTACAGTGAGGGGTGTGGGGTATATCAGAGTGTTTCAGTGAGGGGTGTGCGGTATATCAGAGTGTTACAGTTTGGGGTGTCGTGTATATCAGTGTGTTACAGTGAGGGGTGTGGGGTATATCAGAGTGTTACAGTGAGGAGTCAGCAGTATATCAGAGTGTTACAGTGAGGGGTGTGGGATATATCAGAGTGTTGCAATGAGGGGTGTGGGATATATCAGTGTGTTACAGTGAGGGGTGTGGGATATATCACAGTGTTACAGTGAAGGGTGTGAGCTATATATGAGTTTTACAGTGAGGGGTGTGCGGTATATCAGAGTGTTACAGTGAGGGGTGTGGAGTATATCAGATTGTTACAGTGAGGGGTGTGGGGTATATCAGAGTGTTACAGTGACGGGTGTGGGATATATCAGAGTGTTACAGTGAGGGGTGTGGGATATATCAGAGTGTTACAGTGAGGGGTGTGGGGTATATCAGAGTGTTACAGTGAGGGGTGTGGGATATATCAGAGTGTTACAGTGAGGGTTGTGGGGTATATCAGAGTCTTACAGTGAGGTGTGGGGTATATCAGAGTGTTAGAGTGAGGGGTGTGGGATATATCAGAGTGTTACAGTGAGGAGTGTGGGGTATATCAGTGTGTTACAGTGAGGGGTGTGGGGTATATCAGAGTCTTAGAGTGAGGGGTGTGGGATATATCAGAGTGTTACAGTGAGGAGTGTGGGGTATATCAGAGTGTTACAGTGAGGGGGTTGGGAGGTATATCAGAGTGTTACAGTGAGGGGTTGGGGTATATCAGAGTGTTACAGTGAGGGGTGTGGGGTATATCAGAGTGTTACAGAGAGGGGTGTGGGGTATATCAGATTGTTACAGTGAGGGGTGTGGGGTATATCAGAGTATTACAGTGAGGTGTGTGGGGTATATCATGGTGTTACAGTGAGGGGTGTGGGGTATATCAGAGTGTTACAGTGAGGGGTGTGGGGTATATCAGAGTGTTACAGTGAGGATGGTGGGATATATCAGAGTGTTACAGTGAGGCTGTGGGATATATGAGTGTTACAGTGAGGGGTGTGGGGAATTTCAGAGTGTTACAGTGAGGGGTGTGTGATATATCAGTGTTACAGTGAGGGGTGTGGGGTTTATCAGAGTGTTACATTGAGGGGTGTGGGGTATATCAGAGTGTTACAGTGCGGAGTGTGGGGTATATCAGAGTGTTACAGTGAGGGGTGTGGGATATATCAGAGTGTTACAGTGATGGGTGTGGGGTATGTCAGACTGTTACAGTGAGGGGTGTGGGATATATCTGACTGTTACTGTGAGAGGTGTGGGATATATCAGAGTGATACAGTGAGGGGTGTGGGATATATCAGGGTGTTACAGTGAGGGGTGTGGGGTATATCAGAGTGTTACAGTGAGGGATGTGGGATATATCAGAATGTTACAGTGAGGGGTGTGGCGTATATCAGGGTGTTACAGTGAGGGGTGTGGGGTATGTCAGAGTGTTACAGTGAGTGGTGTGGGGTATATGAGACTGTTACAGTGAGGGGTGTGGGATATATCAGTGTGTTACGGTGAGGGGTGTGGGGTATATCAGTGTGTTACAGTGAGGGGTGTGGGGTGCATCATAGTGTTATAGTGAGGGGTGTGGGGTATATCAGAGTGTTAAAGTGAGGTGTGAGGGGTATATCAGAGTGTTACAGTGAGTGGTGTGGGGTATATGAGACAGTTACAGTGAGGGGTGAGGGATATATCAGTGTGTTACAGTGAGGGGTGTGGCGTATATCAGTGTGTTACAGTGAGTGGGGTGGGGTTTTACAGAGTTTTACAGTGAGGGGTGTGGGGTATATCAGAGTCTTACAGTGAGGTGTGTGGGATATATCAGAGTGTTACAGTGAGGGGTGTGGGATATATCAGAGTGTTACAGTGAGGGGTGTGTGGTTTATCAGTGTGTTACAGTGAGTTGTGTGGGTTATATCAGAGTATTACAGTGACGTGTGTGGGATTTATCAGAGTGTTACAGTGAGGGGAGTGGGATATATCAGAGTGTTACACTGAGGCTGTGGGATATATGAGTGTTACAGTGACGGGTGTGGGGTATTTAAGAGTGTTACAGTGAGGGGTGTGGGATATATCAGAGTGTTACAGTGAGGGGTGTGGGATATATCAGAGTGTTACAGTGAGGGGTGTGGGGTATATCTGAGTGTTACCGTGAGAGGTGTGGGGTACATCAGAGTGTTACAGTGAGGGGAGTGGGGTACATCAGGGTGTTACAGTGTGGGGTGTGGGGTATATCATAGTGTTACAGTGAGGTGTGTGGGGTATATCAGTGTGTTACAGTGAGGGGTGTGGGATATATCAGAGTGTTACAGTGAGGGGTGTGGGGTATATCAGAGTGTTACAGTGAGGTGTGTGGGATATGTCAGAGTGTTACAGTGAGGGGTGTGGCATATATCAGAGTGTTTAAGGGAGGGGTGTGGGATATATCAGAGTGTTACAGTGAGGGGTGTGGGTTATATCACAGTGTTACAGTGAGGGGTGTGGGATATATCAGTTTTACCGTGAGGGGTGTGGGGTATATCAGAGTGTTACAGTGAGGGGTGTGCGGTATATCAGAGTGTTACAGTGTGGGGTGTGGGGTATATCAGTGTGTTACAGTGAGAGGTGTGGGGTATATCAGAGTGTTACAGTGAGGAGTCAGCAGTATATCAGAGTGTTACAGTGAGGGGTGTGGGATATATCAGAGTGTTGCAATGAGGGGTGTGGGATATATCAGTGTGTTACAGTGAGCAGTGTGGGATATATCACAGTGTTACAGTGAAGGGTGTGAGCTATATATGAGTGTTACAGTGAGGGGTGTGCGGTATATCAGAGTGTTACAGTGAGGGGTGTGGGATATATCAGAGTGTTACAGTGAGGGGTGTGGTGTTTATCAGAGTGTTACAGTGAGGTGTGTGGGGTATATTAGAGTGTGACAGTGAGGGGTGTGGGGTATATCAGAGTGTTACAGTGTGGGGTGTGGGGTATATCAGAGTGTTACAGTGAGGGGTGTGGGGTATATCAGAGTGTTACAGTGAGTGGTGTGGGATAAATCAGAGTGTTACAGTGAAGGGTGTGGGATACATCAGAGTGTTACTGTTACGGGTGTGGGATATATCAGAGTGTTACAGTGAGGGGTGTGTGGTATATCAGAGTGTTACAGTGAGGGGTGTGGGATATATCAGTGTGTTACAGTGAGGGGTGAGGGATATATCATAGTGTTACAGTGAGGGGTGTGGGGTATATCAGAGTGTTACAGTGAGGTGCGTGGAATATATCAGAGTGTTACAGTGAGGGGTGTGGCATATATCAGAGTGTTACAGTGAGCGGTTTGGGATATATCAGAGTGTTAATGTGAGGGGTGTGGGTTATATCAGATTGTTACAGTGAGGGGTGTGGGATATATCAGAGTGTTACAGTGAGGTGTGTGGGATTTCTCAGATTGTTACAGTGAGGTGTGGGGTATATCAGAGTGTTAAAGTGAGGGGTGTGGGATATATCAGAGTTTTACAGTGAGGGCAGTGGGTTATATCAGAGTGTTACAGTGAGGGGTTGGGATATATCAGAGTGTTACAGTGAGGAGTGTGGTATAAATCAGTGAGTTAATGTGAGAGGTGTGGGATATATCAGAGTGTTACAGTGAGGGGTGTGTGATATATCAGTGTTACAGTGAGGGGTGTGGGGTATATCAGAGTGTTACAGTAAGGGGTGTGGGGTATATCAGAGTGTTACAGTGAGGAGTGTGGGATATATCAGAGTGTTACAGTGAGGGGTGTGGGGTATATCAGACTGTTACAGTGAGGGGTGAGGGATATATCAGTGTTACAGTGAGGGGTGTGGGATATATCAGTGTGTTACAGTGAGGGGTGTGGGGTATATCAGAGTGTAACAGTGAGGGATGTGGGGTATATCAGAATGTTACAGTGAGGGGTGTGGCGTATATCAGGGTGTTACAGTGAGGGGTGTGGGGTATGTCAGAGTGTTACAGTGAGTGGTGTGGGGTATATGAGACTGATACAGTGAGGGGTGTGGGATATATCAGTGTGTTACAGTGAGGGGTGTGGGGTATATCAGTGTGTTACAGTGAGGGGTGTGGTGTGTATCAGAGTGTTATAGTGAGGGGTGTGGGGTATATCAGAGTGTTAAAGTGAGGTGTGAGGGGTATATCAGAGAGTTACAGTGAGTGGTGTGGCGTATATGAGACTGTTACAGTGAGGGGTGAGGGATATATCAGTGTGTTACAGTGAGGGGTGTGTGGTATATCAGTGTGTTACAGTGAGGGGGGTGGGGTTTTTCAGAATGTTACAGTGAGGGGTGTTGGGTATATCAGAGTCTTACAGTGAGGTGTGTGGGATATATCAGAGTGTTACAGTGAGCGGTGTGGGATATATCAGAGTGTTACAGTGAGGGGTGTGGGGTTTATCAGTGTGTTACTGTGAGTTGTGTGGGTTATATCAGAGTGTTACAGTGACGTGTGTGGGATATATCAGAGTGTTACGGTGAGGATGGTGGGATATATCAGAGTGTTACAGTGAGGCTGTGGGATATATGAGTGTTACAGTGAGGGGTGTGGGGGTATTTCAGAGTGTTACAGTGAGGGGTGTGGGATATATCAGAGTGTTACAGTGAGGAGTGTGGGATATATCAGAGTGTTACAGTGAGGGGTGTGGGGTATATCTGAGTGTTACCGTGAGAGGTGTGGGATTTATCAGAGTGTTACAGTGAGGGGGTGTGGGATATATCAGAGTGTTACAGTGAGGGGTGTGGGGTATATCTGAGTGTTACAGTGAGAGGTGTGGGGTACATCAGAGTGTTACAGTGAGGGGAGTGGTGTATATCAGGGTGTTACAGTGTGGGTTGTGGGGTATATCAGAGTGTTACAGTGAGGTGTGTGGGGTATATCAGTGTGTTACAGTGAGGGGTGTGGGGTATATCAGAGTGTTACAGTGAGGTGTGTGGGGTATATCAGAGTGCTACAGTGAGGTGTACGCGATATATCAGAGTGTTACAGTGAGGTGTGTGGGGTATATCAGAGTGTTACTGTGAGGTGTGTGGGATATATCAGAGTGTTACAGTGAGGGGAGTGGTATATATCCGAGTGTTACAGTGAGGGGTGTGGGGTATATCAGAGTGTTACAGTGAGGGGAGTAGAGTATATCAGAGTGTTACAGTGAGTGGTGTGGGATAAATCAGAGTGTTACAGTGAGGGGTGTGGGATATATCAGCGTGTTACAGTGAGGGTGTGGGGTATATCAGAGTGTTACAGTGAGGTGTGTGGGATATATCAGAGTGTTACAGTGAGGGGGTGTGTGGTATATCAGAGAGTTACAGTGAGGAGTGTGGGATATATCAGATTGTTACAGTGAGGTTTGTGGCGCATATCAGAGTGTTACAGTGAGGGGTGTGAGGTATATCAGAGTGTAACATTGAGGTGTGTGGGATATATCAGAGTGTTATAGTGAGGGGTGTGGGATATATCAGACCGTTACAGTGAGGGGTGTGGGATATATCAGTGTTACAGTGAGGGGTGTGGGGTATATCAGAGTGTTACAGTGAGGGGTGTGCGGTATATCAGAGTGTTACAGTTTGGGGTGTCGTGTATATCAGTGTGTTACAGTGAGGGGTGTGGGGTATATCAGAGTGTTACAGTGAGGAGTCAGCAGTATATCAGAGTGTTACAGTGAGGGGTGTGGGATATATCAGAGTGTTGCAATGAGGGGTGTGGGATATATCAGTGTGTTACAGTGAGGGGTGTGGGATATATCACAGTGTTACAGTGAAGGGTGTGAGCTATATATGAGTGTTACAGTGAGGGGTGTGCGGTATATCAGAGTGTTACAGTGAGGGGTGTGGAGTATATCAGATTGTTACAGTGAGGGGTGTGGGGTATATCAGAGTGTTACAGTGACGGGTGTGGGATATATCAGAGTGTTACAGTGAGGGGTGTGGGATATATCAGAGTGATACAGTGAGGGGTGTTGGGTATATCAGAGTGTTACAGTGAGAGGTGTGGGGTATATCAGAGTGTTACAGTGAGGGGTGTGGGATATATCAGAGTGTTACAGTGAGGGGTGTGGGATATATCAGAGTGTTACAGTGAGGGGTGTGGGATATATCAGAGTGTTACAGTGAGGGGTGTGGGGTATATCAGAGTGTTACAGTGAGGGGTGTGGGATATATCAGAGTGTTACAGTGAGGGTTGTGGGGTATATCAGAGTCTTACAGTGAGGTGTGGGGTATATCAGAGTGTTAGAGTGAGGGGTGTGGGATATATCAGAGTGTTACAGTGAGGAGTGTGGAGTATATCAGTGTGTTACAGTGAGGGGTGTGGGATATATCAGAGTCTTAGAGTGAGGGGTGTGGGATATATCAGAGTGTTACAGTGAGGAGTGTGGGGTATATCAGAGTGTTACATTGAGGGGGTTGGGAGGTATATCAGAGTGTTACAGTGAGGGGTGTGGGGTATATCAGAGTGTTACAGTGAGGGGTGTGGGGTATATCAGAGTGTTACAGTGAGGGGTGTGGGGTATATCAGATTGTTACAGTGAGGGGTGTGGGGTATATCAGAGTATTACAGTGAGGTGTGTGGGGTATATCATGGTGTTACAGTGAGGGGTGTGGGGTATATCAGAGTGTTACAGTGAGGGGTGTGGGGTATATCAGAGTGTTACAGTGAGGATGGTGGGATATATCAGAGTGTTACAGTGAGGCTGTGGGATATATGAGTGTTACAGTGAGGGGTGTGGGGAATTTCAGAGTGTTACAATGAGGGGTGTGGGATATATCAGAGTGTTACAGTGAGGGGTGTGGGATATATCAGAGTGTTACAGTGAGGGGTGTGGGGTATATCTGAGTGTTACCGTGAGAGGTGTGGGATTTATCAGAGTGTTACAGTGAGGGGTGTGGGATATATCAGAGTGTTACAGTGAGGGGTGTGGGGTATATCTGAGTGTTACAGTGAGAGTTGTGGGGTACATCAGAGTGTTACAGTGAGGGGAGTGGGGTATATCAGGGTGTTACAGTGTGGGTTGTGGGGTATATCAGAGTGTTACAGTGAGGTGTGTGGGGTATATCAGTGTGTTACTGTGAGGGGTGTGGGGTATATCAGAGTGTTACAGTGAGGTGTGTGGGGTATATCAGAGTGCTACAGTGAGGTGTACGTGATATATCAGAGTGTTACAGTGAGGTGTGTGGGGTATATCAGAGTGTTACTGTGAGGTGTGTGGGATATATCAGAGTGTTACAGTGAGGGGGTGGTATATATCCGAGTGTTACAGTGAGGGGTGTGGGGTATATCAGAGTGTTACAGTGAGGGGAGTAGAGTATATCAGAGTGTTACAGTGAGTGGTGTGGGATAAATCAGACTGTTACAGTGAGGGGTGTGGGATATATCAGAGTGTTACAGTGAGGCTGTGGGGTATATCAGAGTGTTACAGTGAGGAGTGTGTGATATATCAGAGTGTTACAGTGAGGCTGTGGGGTATATCAGAGTGTTACAGTGAGGTATGTGCGGTATATCAGAGTGTTACAGTGAGGGGTGTGGGGTATATCAGAGTGTTACCGTGAGGTGTGTGGGATATATCAGAGTGTTACAGTGAGGGGTGTGGATATATCAGAGTGTTACAGTGAGGAGTGTGGGATATATCAGATTGTTACAGTGAGGTTTGTGGCGTATATCAGAGTGTTACAGTGAGGGGTGTGGGGTATATCAGAGTGTAACAGTGAGGTGTGTGGGATATATAAGAGTGTAACAGTGAGAGGTGTGGCATATATCAGAGTGTTAAAGGGAGGGGTGTGGGATATATCAGAGTGTTACAGTGAGGGGTGTGGGTTATATCAGAGTGTTACAGTGAGGGGTGTGGGATATATCAGTGTTACAGTGAGGGGTGTGGGGTATATCAGAGTGTTACAGTGAGGGGTGTGCGGTATATCAGAGTGTTACAGTTTGGGGTGTCGTGTATATCAGTGTGTTACAGTGAGGGGTGTGGGGTATATCAGAGTGTTACAGTGAGGAGTCAGCAGTATATCAGAGTGTTACAGTGAGGGGTGTGGAATATATCAGAGTGTTAAAGGGAGGGGTGTGGGATATATCAGAGTGTTGCAATGAGGGGTGTGGGATATATCAGTGTGTTACAGTGAGGGTTGTGGGATATATCAGTGTTACATTGAAGGGTGTGAGCTATATATGAGTGTTACAGTGAGGGGTGTGCGGTATATCAGAGTGTTACAGTGAGGGGTGTGGAGTATATCAGATTGTTACAGTGAGGGGTGTGGGGTATATCAGAGTATTACAGTGAGGGGTGTGGGATATATCAGAGTGTTACAGTGAGGGTTGTGGGGTATATCAGTGTGTTACAGTGAGGGGTGTGGGGTATATCAGAGTGTTACAGTGACGGGTGTGGGATATATCAGAGTGTTACAGTGAGGGGTGTGGGATATATCAGAGTGTTACAGTGAGGGGTGTTGGGTATATCAGAGTGTTACAGTGAGAGGTGTGGGGTATATCAGAGTGTTACAGTGAGGGGTGAGGGATATATCAGTGTTACAGTGAGGGGTGTGGGATATATCAGTGTGTTACAGTGAGGGGTGTGGGGTATATCAGAGTGTAACAGTGAGGGATGTGGGGTATATCAGAATGTTACAGTGAGGGGTGTGGCGTATATCAGGGTGTTACAGTGAGGGGTGTGGGGTATGTCAGAGTGTTACAGTGAGTGGTGTGGGGTATATGAGACTGATACAGTGAGGGGTGTGGGATATATCAGTGTGTTACAGTGAGGGGTGTGGGGTATATCAGTGTGTTACAGTGAGGGGTGTGGTGTGTATCAGAGTGTTATAGTGAGGGGTGTGGGGTATATCAGAGTGTTAAAGTGAGGTGTGAGGGGTATATCAGAGAGTTACAGTGAGTGGTGTGGCGTATATGAGACTGTTACAGTGAGGGGTGAGGGATATATCAGTGTGTTACAGTGAGGGGTGTGTGGTATATCAGTGTGTTACAGTGAGGGGGGTGGGGTTTTTCAGAATGTTACAGTGAGGGGTGTTGGGTATATCAGAGTCTTACGGTGAGGTGTGTGGGATATATCAGAGTGTTACAGTGAGCGGTGTGGGATATATCAGAGTGTTACAGTGAGGGGTGTGGGGTTTATCAGTGTGTTACTGTGAGTTGTGTGGGTTATATCAGAGTGTTACAGTGACGTGTGTGGGATATATCAGAGTGTTACGGTGAGGATGGTGGGATATATCAGAGTGTTACAGTGAGGCTGTGGGATATATGAGTGTTACAGTGAGGGGTGTGGGGTATTTCAGAGTGTTACAGTGAGGGGTGTGGGATATATCAGAGTGTTACAGTGAGGAGTGTGGGATATATCAGAGTGTTACAGTGAGGGGTGTGGGGTATATCTGAGTGTTACCGTGAGAGGTGTGGGATTTATCAGAGTGTTACAGTGAGGGGTGTGGGATATATCAGAGTGTTACAGTGAGGGGTGTGGGGTATATCTGAGTGTTACAGTGAGAGGTGTGGGGTACATCAGAGTGTTACAGTGAGGGGAGTGGTGTATATCAGGGTGTTACAGTGTGGGTTGTGGGGTATATCAGAGTGTTACAGTGAGGTGTGTGGGGTATATCAGTGTGTTACAGTGAGGGGTGTGGGGTATATCAGAGTGTTACAGTGAGGTGTGTGGGGTATATCAGAGTGCTACAGTGAGGTGTACGCGATATATCAGAGTGTTACAGTGAGGTGTGTGGGGTATATCAGAGTGTTACTGTGAGGTGTGTGGGATATATCAGAGTGTTACAGTGAGGGGAGTGGTATATATCCGAGTGTTACAGTGAGGGGTGTGGGGTATATCAGAGTGTTACAGTGAGGGGAGTAGAGTATATCAGAGTGTTACAGTGAGTGGTGTGGGATAAATCAGAGTGTTACAGTGAGGGGTGTGGGATATATCAGCGTGTTACAGTGAGGGTGTGGGGTATATCAGAGTGTTACAGTGAGGTGTGTGGGATATATCAGAGTGTTACAGTGAGGGGTGTGTGGTATATCAGAGAGTTACAGTGAGGAGTGTGGGATATATCAGATTGTTACAAGTGAGGTTTGTGGCGCATATCAGAGTGTTACAGTGAGGGGTGTGAGGTATATCAGAGTGTAACATTGAGGTGTGTGGGATATATCAGAGTGTTATAGTGAGGGGTGTGGGATATATCAGACCGTTACAGTGAGGGGTGTGGGATATATCAGTGTTACAGTGAGGGGTGTGGGGTATATCAGAGTGTTACAGTGAGGGGTGTGCGGTATATCAGAGTGTTACAGTTTGGGGTGTCGTGTATATCAGTGTGTTACAGTGAGGGGTGTGGGGTATATCAGAGTGTTACAGTGAGGAGTCAGCAGTATATCAGAGTGTTACAGTGAGGGGTGTGGGATATATCAGAGTGTTGCAATGAGGGGTGTGGGATATATCAGTGTGTTACAGTGAGGGGTGTGGGATATATCACAGTGTTACAGTGAAGGGTGTGAGCTATATATGAGTGTTACAGTGAGGGGTGTGCGGTATATCAGAGTGTTACAGTGAGGGGTGTGGAGTATATCAGATTGTTACAGTGAGGGGGTGTGGGGTATATCAGAGTGTTACAGTGACGGGTGTGGGATATATCAGAGTGTTACAGTGAGGGGTGTGGGATATATCAGAGTGATACAGTGAGGGGTGTTGGGTATATCAGAGTGTTACAGTGAGAGGTGTGGGGTATATCAGAGTGTTACAGTGAGGGGTGTGGGATATATCAGAGTGTTACAGTGAGGGGTGTGGGATATATCAGAGTGTTACAGTGAGGGGTGTGGGATATATCAGAGTGTTACAGTGAGGGGTGTGGGGTATATCAGAGTGTTACAGTGAGGGGTGTGGGATATATCAGAGTGTTACAGTGAGGGTTGTGGGGTATATCAGAGTCTTACAGTGAGGTGTGGGGTATATCAGAGTGTTAGAGTGAGGGGTGTGGGATATATCAGAGTGTTACAGTGAGGAGTGTGGAGTATATCAGTGTGTTACAGTGAGGGGTGTGGGATATATCAGAGTCTTAGAGTGAGGGGTGTGGGATATATCAGAGTGTTACAGTGAGGAGTGTGGGGTATATCAGAGTGTTACATTGAGGGGGTTGGGAGGTATATCAGAGTGTTACAGTGAGGGGTGTGGGGTATATCAGAGTGTTACAGTGAGGGGTGTGGGGTATATCAGAGTGTTACAGTGAGGGGTGTGGGGTATATCAGATTGTTACAGTGAGGGGTGTGGGGTATATCAGAGTATTACAGTGAGGTGTGTGGGGTATATCATGGTGTTACAGTGAGGGGTGTGGGGTATATCAGAGTGTTACAGTGAGGGGTGTGGGGTATATCAGAGTGTTACAGTGAGGATGGTGGGATATATCAGAGTGTTACAGTGAGGCTGTGGGATATATGAGTGTTACAGTGAGGGGTGTGGGGAATTTCAGAGTGTTACAATGAGGGGTGTGGGATATATCAGAGTGTTACAGTGAGGGGTGTGGGATATATCAGAGTGTTACAGTGAGGGGTGTGGGGTATATCTGAGTGTTACCGTGAGAGGTGTGGGATTTATCAGAGTGTTACAGTGAGGGGTGTGGGATATATCAGAGTGTTACAGTGAGGGGTGTGGGGTATATCTGAGTGTTACAGTGAGAGTTGTGGGGTACATCAGAGTGTTACAGTGAGGGGAGTGGGGTATATCAGGGTGTTACAGTGTGGGTTGTGGGGTATATCAGAGTGTTACAGTGAGGTGTGTGGGGTATATCAGTGTGTTACTGTGAGGGGTGTGGGGTATATCAGAGTGTTACAGTGAGGTGTGTGGGGTATATCAGAGTGCTACAGTGAGGTGTACGTGATATATCAGAGTGTTACAGTGAGGTGTGTGGGGTATATCAGAGTGTTACTGTGAGGTGTGTGGGATATATCAGAGTGTTACAGTGAGGGGGTGGTATATATCCGAGTGTTACAGTGAGGGGTGTGGGGTATATCAGAGTGTTACAGTGAGGGGAGTAGAGTATATCAGAGTGTTACAGTGAGTGGTGTGGGATAAATCAGACTGTTACAGTGAGGGGTGTGGGATATATCAGAGTGTTACAGTGAGGCTGTGGGGTATATCAGAGTGTTACAGTGAGGAGTGTGTGATATATCAGAGTGTTACAGTGAGGCTGTGGGGTATATCAGAGTGTTACAGTGAGGTATGTGCGGTATATCAGAGTGTTACAGTGAGGGGTGTGGGGTATATCAGAGTGTTACCGTGAGGTGTGTGGGATATATCAGAGTGTTACAGTGAGGGGTGTGGATATATCAGAGTGTTACAGTGAGGAGTGTGGGATATATCAGATTGTTACAGTGAGGTTTGTGGCGTATATCAGAGTGTTACAGTGAGGGGTGTGGGGTATATCAGAGTGTAACAGTGAGGTGTGTGGGATATATAAGAGTGTAACAGTGAGAGGTGTGGCATATATCAGAGTGTTAAAGGGAGGGGTGTGGGATATATCAGAGTGTTACAGTGAGGGGTGTGGGTTATATCAGAGTGTTACAGTGAGGGGTGTGGGATATATCAGTGTTACAGTGAGGGGTGTGGGGTATATCAGAGTGTTACAGTGAGGGGTGTGCGGTATATCAGAGTGTTACAGTTTGGGGTGTCGTGTATATCAGTGTGTTACAGTGAGGGGTGTGGGGTATATCAGAGTGTTACAGTGAGGAGTCAGCAGTATATCAGAGTGTTACAGTGAGGGGTGTGGAATATATCAGAGTGTTAAAGGGAGGGGTGTGGGATATATCAGAGTGTTGCAATGAGGGGTGTGGGATATATCAGTGTGTTACAGTGAGGGTTGTGGGATATATCAGTGTTACATTGAAGGGTGTGAGCTATATATGAGTGTTACAGTGAGGGGTGTGCGGTATATCAGAGTGTTACAGTGAGGGGTGTGGAGTATATCAGATTGTTACAGTGAGGGGTGTGGGGTATATCAGAGTATTACAGTGAGGGGTGTGGGATATATCAGAGTGTTACAGTGAGGGTTGTGGGGTATATCAGTGTGTTACAGTGAGGGGTGTGGGGTATATCAGAGTGTTACAGTGACGGGTGTGGGATATATCAGAGTGTTACAGTGAGGGGTGTGGGATATATCAGAGTGTTACAGTGAGGGGTGTTGGGTATATCAGAGTGTTACAGTGAGAGGTGTGGGGTATATCAGAGTGTTACAGTGAGGGGTGAGGGATATATCAGTGTTACAGTGAGGGGTGTGGGATATATCAGTGTGTTACAGTGAGGGGTGTGGGGTATATCAGAGTGTAACAGTGAGGGATGTGGGGTATATCAGAATGTTACAGTGAGGGGTGTGGCGTATATCAGGGTGTTACAGTGAGGGGTGTGGGGTATGTCAGAGTGTTACAGTGAGTGGTGTGGGGTATATGAGACTGATACAGTGAGGGGTGTGGGATATATCAGTGTGTTACAGTGAGGGGTGTGGGGTATATCAGTGTGTTACAGTGAGGGGTGTGGTGTGTATCAGAGTGTTATAGTGAGGGGTGTGGGGTATATCAGAGTGTTAAAGTGAGGTGTGAGGGGTATATCAGAGAGTTACAGTGAGTGGTGTGGCGTATATGAGACTGTTACAGTGAGGGGTGAGGGATATATCAGTGTGTTACAGTGAGGGGTGTGTGGTATATCAGTGTGTTACAGTGAGGGGGGTGGGGTTTTTCAGAATGTTACAGTGAGGGGTGTTGGGTATATCAGAGTCTTACAGTGAGGTGTGTGGGATATATCAGAGTGTTACAGTGAGCGGTGTGGGATATATCAGAGTGTTACAGTGAGGGGTGTGGGGTTTATCAGTGTGTTACTGTGAGTTGTGTGGGTTATATCAGAGTGTTACAGTGACGTGTGTGGGATATATCAGAGTGTTACGGTGAGGATGGTGGGATATATCAGAGTGTTACAGTGAGGCTGTGGGATATATGAGTGTTACAGTGAGGGGTGTGGGGTATTTCAGAGTGTTACAGTGAGGGGTGTGGGATATATCAGAGTGTTACAGTGAGGAGTGTGGGATATATCAGAGTGTTACAGTGAGGGGTGTGGGGTATATCTGAGTGTTACCGTGAGAGGTGTGGGATTTATCAGAGTGTTACAGTGAGGGGTGTGGGATATATCAGAGTGTTACAGTGAGGGGTGTGGGGTATATCTGAGTGTTACAGTGAGAGGTGTGGGGTACATCAGAGTGTTACAGTGAGGGGAGTGGTGTATATCAGGGTGTTACAGTGTGGGTTGTGGGGTATATCAGAGTGTTACAGTGAGGTGTGTGGGGTATATCAGTGTGTTACAGTGAGGGGTGTGGGGTATATCAGAGTGTTACAGTGAGGTGTGTGGGGTATATCAGAGTGCTACAGTGAGGTGTACGCGATATATCAGAGTGTTACAGTGAGGTGTGTGGGGTATATCAGAGTGTTACTGTGAGGTGTGTGGGATATATCAGAGTGTTACAGTGAGGGGAGTGGTATATATCCGAGTGTTACAGTGAGGGGTGTGGGGTATATCAGAGTGTTACAGTGAGGGGAGTAGAGTATATCAGAGTGTTACAGTGAGTGGTGTGGGATAAATCAGAGTGTTACAGTGAGGGGTGTGGGATATATCAGCGTGTTACAGTGAGGGTGTGGGGTATATCAGAGTGTTACAGTGAGGTGTGTGGGATATATCAGAGTGTTACAGTGAGGGGTGTGTGGTATATCAGAGAGTTACAGTGAGGAGTGTGGGATATATCAGATTGTTACAGTGAGGTTTGTGGCGCATATCAGAGTGTTACAGTGAGGGGTGTGAGGTATATCAGAGTGTAACATTGAGGTGTGTGGGATATATCAGAGTGTTATAGTGAGGGGTGTGGGATATATCAGACCGTTACAGTGAGGGGTGTGGGATATATCAGTGTTACAGTGAGGGGTGTGGGGTATATCAGAGTGTTACAGTGAGGGGTGTGCGGTATATCAGAGTGTTACAGTTTGGGGTGTCGTGTATATCAGTGTGTTACAGTGAGGGGTGTGGGGTATATCAGAGTGTTACAGTGAGGAGTCAGCAGTATATCAGAGTGTTACAGTGAGGGGTGTGGGATATATCAGAGTGTTGCAATGAGGGGTGTGGGATATATCAGTGTGTTACAGTGAGGGGTGTGGGATATATCACAGTGTTACAGTGAAGGGTGTGAGCTATATATGAGTGTTACAGTGAGGGGTGTGCGGTATATCAGAGTGTTACAGTGAGGGGTGTGGAGTATATCAGATTGTTACAGTGAGGGGTGTGGGGTATATCAGAGTGTTACAGTGACGGGTGTGGGATATATCAGAGTGTTACAGTGAGGGGTGTGGGATATATCAGAGTGATACAGTGAGGGGTGTTGGGTATATCAGAGTGTTACAGTGAGAGGTGTGGGGTATATCAGAGTGTTACAGTGAGGGGTGTGGGATATATCAGAGTGTTACAGTGAGGGGTGTGGGATATATCAGAGTGTTACAGTGAGGGGTGTGGGATATATCAGAGTGTTACAGTGAGGGGTGTGGGGTATATCAGAGTGTTACAGTGAGGGGTGTGGGATATATCAGAGTGTTACAGTGAGGGTTGTGGGGTATATCAGAGTCTTACAGTGAGGTGTGGGGTATATCAGAGTGTTAGAGTGAGGGGTGTGGGATATATCAGAGTGTTACAGTGAGGAGTGTGGAGTATATCAGTGTGTTACAGTGAGGGGTGTGGGATATATCAGAGTCTTAGAGTGAGGGGTGTGGGATATATCAGAGTGTTACAGTGAGGAGTGTGGGGTATATCAGAGTGTTACATTGAGGGGGTTGGGAGGTATATCAGAGTGTTACAGTGAGGGGTGTGGGGTATATCAGAGTGTTACAGTGAGGGGGTGTGGGGTATATCAGAGTGTTACAGTGAGGGGTGTGGGGTATATCAGATTGTTACAGTGAGGGGTGTGGGGTATATCAGAGTATTACAGTGAGGTGTGTGGGGTATATCATGGTGTTACAGTGAGGGGTGTGGGGTATATCAGAGTGTTACAGTGAGGGGTGTGGGGTATATCAGAGTGTTACAGTGAGGATGGTGGGATATATCAGAGTGTTACAGTGAGGCTGTGGGATATATGAGTGTTACAGTGAGGGGTGTGGGGAATTTCAGAGTGTTACAATGAGGGGTGTGGGATATATCAGAGTGTTACAGTGAGGGGTGTGGGATATATCAGAGTGTTACAGTGAGGGGTGTGGGGTATATCTGAGTGTTACCGTGAGAGGTGTGGGATTTATCAGAGTGTTACAGTGAGGGGTGTGGGATATATCAGAGTGTTACAGTGAGGGGTGTGGGGTATATCTGAGTGTTACAGTGAGAGTTGTGGGGTACATCAGAGTGTTACAGTGAGGGGAGTGGGGTATATCAGGGTGTTACAGTGTGGGTTGTGGGGTATATCAGAGTGTTACAGTGAGGTGTGTGGGGTATATCAGTGTGTTACTGTGAGGGGTGTGGGGTATATCAGAGTGTTACAGTGAGGTGTGTGGGGTATATCAGAGTGCTACAGTGAGGTGTACGTGATATATCAGAGTGTTACAGTGAGGTGTGTGGGGTATATCAGAGTGTTACTGTGAGGTGTGTGGGATATATCAGAGTGTTACAGTGAGGGGGTGGTATATATCCGAGTGTTACAGTGAGGGGTGTGGGGTATATCAGAGTGTTACAGTGAGGGGAGTAGAGTATATCAGAGTGTTACAGTGAGTGGTGTGGGATAAATCAGACTGTTACAGTGAGGGGTGTGGGATATATCAGAGTGTTACAGTGAGGCTGTGGGGTATATCAGAGTGTTACAGTGAGGAGTGTGTGATATATCAGAGTGTTACAGTGAGGCTGTGGGGTATATCAGAGTGTTACAGTGAGGTATGTGCGGTATATCAGAGTGTTACAGTGAGGGGTGTGGGGTATATCAGAGTGTTACCGTGAGGTGTGTGGGATATATCAGAGTGTTACAGTGAGGGGTGTGGATATATCAGAGTGTTACAGTGAGGAGTGTGGGATATATCAGATTGTTACAGTGAGGTTTGTGGCGTATATCAGAGTGTTACAGTGAGGGGTGTGGGGTATATCAGAGTGTAACAGTGAGGTGTGTGGGATATATAAGAGTGTAACAGTGAGAGGTGTGGCATATATCAGAGTGTTAAAGGGAGGGGTGTGGGATATATCAGAGTGTTACAGTGAGGGGTGTGGGTTATATCAGAGTGTTACAGTGAGGGGTGTGGGATATATCAGTGTTACAGTGAGGGGTGTGGGGTATATCAGAGTGTTACAGTGAGGGGTGTGCGGTATATCAGAGTGTTACAGTTTGGGGTGTCGTGTATATCAGTGTGTTACAGTGAGGGGTGTGGGGTATATCAGAGTGTTACAGTGAGGAGTCAGCAGTATATCAGAGTGTTACAGTGAGGGGTGTGGAATATATCAGAGTGTTAAAGGGAGGGGTGTGGGATATATCAGAGTGTTGCAATGAGGGGTGTGGGATATATCAGTGTGTTACAGTGAGGGTTGTGGGATATATCAGTGTTACATTGAAGGGTGTGAGCTATATATGAGTGTTACAGTGAGGGGTGTGCGGTATATCAGAGTGTTACAGTGAGGGGTGTGGAGTATATCAGATTGTTACAGTGAGGGGTGTGGGGTATATCAGAGTATTACAGTGAGGGGTGTGGGATATATCAGAGTGTTACAGTGAGGGTTGTGGGGTATATCAGTGTGTTACAGTGAGGGTGTGGGGTATATCAGAGTGTTACAGTGACGGGTGTGGGATATATCAGGAGTGTTACAGTGAGGGGTGTGGGATATTTCAGAGTGTTACAGTGAGGGGTGTTGGGTATATCAGAGTGTTACAGTGAGAGGTGTGGGGTATATCAGAGTGTTACAGTGAGGGGTGTGGGATATATCAGAGTGTTACAGTGAGGGGTGTGGGATATATCAGAGTGTTACAGTGAGGGGTGTGGGGTATATCAGAGTGTTACAGTGAGGGGTGTGGGATATATCAGAGTGTTACAGATGAGTGGTGTGGGGTATATGAGACTGATACAGTGAGGGGTGTGGGATATATCAGTGTGTTACCGGTGAGGGGTGTGGGGTATATCAGTGTGTTACAGTGAGGGGTGTGGTGTGTATCAGAGTGTTATAGTGAGGGGTGTGGGGTATATCAGAGTGTTAAAGTGAGGTGTGAGGGGTATATCAGAGAGTTACAGTGAGTGGTGTGGCGTATATGAAACTGTTACAGTGAGAGGTGAGGGATATATCAGTGTGTTACAGTGAGGGGTGTGGGGTATATCAGTGTGTTACAGTGAGGGGGGTGGGGTTTTTCAGAGTGTTACAGTGAGGGGTGTGGGGTATATCAGAGTCTTACAGTGAGGTGTGTGGGATATATCAGAGTGTTACAGTGAGCGGTGTGGGATATATCAGAGTGTTACAGTGAGGGGTGTGGGGTTTATCAGTGTGTTACTGTGAGTTGTGTGGGTTATATCAGAGTGTTACAGTGACGTGTGTGGGATATATCAGAATGTTACAGTGAGGATGATGGGATATATCAGAGTGTTACAGTGAGGCTGTGGGATATATGAGTGTTACAGTGAGGGGTGTGGGGTATTTCAGAGTGTTACAGTGAGGGGTGTGGGATATATCAGAGTGTTACAGTGAGGTGTGTGGGATATATCAGAGTGTTACAGTGAGGGGTGTGGGGTATATCTGAGTGTTACCGTGAGAGGTGTGGGATTTATCAGAGTGTTACAGTGAGGGGTGTGGGATATATCAGAGTGTTACAGTGAGGGGTGTGGGGTATATCTGAGTGTTACAGTGAGAGGTGTGGGGTACATCAGAGTGTTACAGTGAGGGGAGTTGGGTATATCAGGGTGTTACAGTGTGGGTTGTGGGGTATATCAGAGTGTTACAGTGAGGTGTGTGGGGTATATCAGTGTGTTACAGTGAGGGGTGTGGGATATATCAGAGTGTTACAGTGAGGGGTGTGGGGTATATCTGAGTGTTACAGTGAGAGGTGTGGGGTACATCAGAGTGTTACAGTGAGGGGAGTGGTGTATATCAGGGTGTTACAGTGTGGGTTGTGGGGTATATCAGAGTGTTACAGTGAGGTGTGTGGGGTATATCAGTGTGTTACAGTGAGGGGTGTGGGGTATATCAGAGTGTTACAGTGAGGTGTGTGGGGTATATCAGAGTGCTACAGTGAGGTGTACGCGATATATCAGAGTGTTACAGTGAGGTGTGTGGGGTATATCAGAGTGTTACTGTGAGGTGTGTGGGATATATCAGAGTGTTACAGTGAGGGGAGTGGTATATATCCGAGTGTTACAGTGAGGGGTGTGGGGTATATCAGAGTGTTACAGTGAGGGGAGTAGAGTATATCAGAGTGTTACAGTGAGTGGTGTGGGATAAATCAGAGTGTTACAGTGAGGGGTGTGGGATATATCAGCGTGTTACAGTGAGGGTGTGGGGTATATCAGAGTGTTACAGTGAGGTGTGTGGGATATATCAGAGTGTTACAGTGAGGGGTGTGTGGTATATCAGAGAGTTACAGTGAGGAGTGTGGGATATATCAGATTGTTACAGTGAGGTTTGTGGCGCATATCAGAGTGTTACAGTGAGGGGTGTGAGGTATATCAGAGTGTAACATTGAGGTGTGTGGGATATATCAGAGTGTTATAGTGAGGGGTGTGGGATATATCAGACCGTTACAGTGAGGGGTGTGGGATATATCAGTGTTACAGTGAGGGGTGTGGGGTATATCAGAGTGTTACAGTGAGGGGTGTGCGGTATATCAGAGTGTTACAGTTTGGGGTGTCGTGTATATCAGTGTGTTACAGTGAGGGGTGTGGGGTATATCAGAGTGTTACAGTGAGGAGTCAGCAGTATATCAGAGTGTTACAGTGAGGGGTGTGGGATATATCAGAGTGTTGCAATGAGGGGTGTGGGATATATCAGTGTGTTACAGTGAGGGGTGTGGGATATATCACAGTGTTACAGTGAAGGGTGTGAGCTATATATGAGTGTTACAGTGAGGGGTGTGCGGTATATCAGAGTGTTACAGTGAGGGGTGTGGAGTATATCAGATTGTTACAGTGAGGGGTGTGGGGTATATCAGAGTGTTACAGTGACGGGTGTGGGATATATCAGAGTGTTACAGTGAGGGGTGTGGGATATATCAGAGTGATACAGTGAGGGGTGTTGGGTATATCAGAGTGTTACAGTGAGAGGTGTGGGGTATATCAGAGTGTTACAGTGAGGGGTGTGGGATATATCAGAGTGTTACAGTGAGGGGTGTGGGATATATCAGAGTGTTACAGTGAGGGGTGTGGGATATATCAGAGTGTTACAGTGAGGGGTGTGGGGTATATCAGAGTGTTACAGTGAGGGGTGTGGGATATATCAGAGTGTTACAGTGAGGGTTGTGGGGTATATCAGAGTCTTACAGTGAGGTGTGGGGTATATCAGAGTGTTAGAGTGAGGGGTGTGGGATATATCAGAGTGTTACAGTGAGGAGTGTGGAGTATATCAGTGTGTTACAGTGAGGGGTGTGGGATATATCAGAGTCTTAGAGTGAGGGGTGTGGGATATATCAGAGTGTTACAGTGAGGAGTGTGGGGTATATCAGAGTGTTACATTGAGGGGGTTGGGAGGTATATCAGAGTGTTACAGTGAGGGGTGTGGGGTATATCAGAGTGTTACAGTGAGGGGTGTGGGGTATATCAGAGTGTTACAGTGAGGGGTGTGGGGTATATCAGATTGTTACAGTGAGGGGTGTGGGGTATATCAGAGTATTACAGTGAGGTGTGTGGGGTATATCATGGTGTTACAGTGAGGGGTGTGGGGTATATCAGAGTGTTACAGTGAGGGGTGTGGGGTATATCAGAGTGTTACAGTGAGGATGGTGGGATATATCAGAGTGTTACAGTGAGGCTGTGGGATATATGAGTGTTACAGTGAGGGGTGTGGGGAATTTCAGAGTGTTACAATGAGGGGTGTGGGATATATCAGAGTGTTACAGTGAGGGGTGTGGGATATATCAGAGTGTTACAGTGAGGGGTGTGGGGTATATCTGAGTGTTACCGTGAGAGGTGTGGGATTTATCAGAGTGTTACAGTGAGGGGTGTGGGATATATCAGAGTGTTACAGTGAGGGGTGTGGGGTATATCTGAGTGTTACAGTGAGAGTTGTGGGGTACATCAGAGTGTTACAGTGAGGGGAGTGGGGTATATCAGGGTGTTACAGTGTGGGTTGTGGGGTATATCAGAGTGTTACAGTGAGGTGTGTGGGGTATATCAGTGTGTTACTGTGAGGGGTGTGGGGTATATCAGAGTGTTACAGTGAGGTGTGTGGGGTATATCAGAGTGCTACAGTGAGGTGTACGTGATATATCAGAGTGTTACAGTGAGGTGTGTGGGGTATATCAGAGTGTTACTGTGAGGTGTGTGGGATATATCAGAGTGTTACAGTGAGGGGGTGGTATATATCCGAGTGTTACAGTGAGGGGTGTGGGGTATATCAGAGTGTTACAGTGAGGGGAGTAGAGTATATCAGAGTGTTACAGTGAGTGGTGTGGGATAAATCAGACTGTTACAGTGAGGGGTGTGGGATATATCAGAGTGTTACAGTGAGGCTGTGGGGTATATCAGAGTGTTACAGTGAGGAGTGTGTGATATATCAGAGTGTTACAGTGAGGCTGTGGGGTATATCAGAGTGTTACAGTGAGGTATGTGCGGTATATCAGAGTGTTACAGTGAGGGGTGTGGGGTATATCAGAGTGTTACCGTGAGGTGTGTGGGATATATCAGAGTGTTACAGTGAGGGGTGTGGATATATCAGAGTGTTACAGTGAGGAGTGTGGGATATATCAGATTGTTACAGTGAGGTTTGTGGCGTATATCAGAGTGTTACAGTGAGGGGTGTGGGGTATATCAGAGTGTAACAGTGAGGTGTGTGGGATATATAAGAGTGTAACAGTGAGAGGTGTGGCATATATCAGAGTGTTAAAGGGAGGGGTGTGGGATATATCAGAGTGTTACAGTGAGGGGTGTGGGTTATATCAGAGTGTTACAGTGAGGGGTGTGGGATATATCAGTGTTACAGTGAGGGGTGTGGGGTATATCAGAGTGTTACAGTGAGGGGTGTGCGGTATATCAGAGTGTTACAGTTTGGGGTGTCGTGTATATCAGTGTGTTACAGTGAGGGGTGTGGGGTATATCAGAGTGTTACAGTGAGGAGTCAGCAGTATATCAGAGTGTTACAGTGAGGGGTGTGGAATATATCAGAGTGTTAAAGGGAGGGGTGTGGGATATATCAGAGTGTTGCAATGAGGGGTGTGGGATATATCAGTGTGTTACAGTGAGGGTTGTGGGATATATCAGTGTTACATTGAAGGGTGTGAGCTATATATGAGTGTTACAGTGAGGGGTGTGCGGTATATCAGAGTGTTACAGTGAGGGGTGTGGAGTATATCAGATTGTTACAGTGAGGGGTGTGGGGTATATCAGAGTATTACAGTGAGGGGTGTGGGATATATCAGAGTGTTACAGTGAGGGTTGTGGGGTATATCAGTGTGTTACAGTGAGGGGTGTGGGGTATATCAGAGTGTTACAGTGACGGGTGTGGGATATATCAGAGTGTTACAGTGAGGGGTGTGGGATATATCAGAGTGTTACAGTGAGGGGTGTTGGGTATATCAGAGTGTTACAGTGAGAGGTGTGGGGTATATCAGAGTGTTACAGTGAGGGGTGTGGGATATATCAGAGTGTTACAGTGAGGGGTGTGGGATATATCAGAGTGTTACAGTGAGGGGTGTGGGATATATCAGAGTGTTACAGTGAGGGGTGTGGGGTATATCAGAGTGTTACAGTGAGGGGTGTGGGATATATCAGAGTGTTACAGTGAGTGGTGTGGGGTATATGAGACTGATACAGTGAGGGGTGTGGGATATATCAGTGTGTTACGGTGAGGGGTGTGGGGTATATCAGTGTGTTACAGTGAGGGGTGTGGTGTGTATCAGAGTGTTATAGTGAGGGGTGTGGGGTATATCAGAGTGTTAAAGTGAGGTGTGAGGGGTATATCAGAGAGTTACAGTGAGTGGTGTGGCGTATATGAAACTGTTACAGTGAGAGGTGAGGGATATATCAGTGTGTTACAGTGAGGGGTGTGGGGTATATCAGTGTGTTACAGTGAGGGGGGTGGGGTTTTTCAGAGTGTTACAGTGAGGGGTGTGGGGTATATCAGAGTCTTACAGTGAGGTGTGTGGGATATATCAGAGTGTTACAGTGAGCGGTGTGGGATATATCAGAGTGTTACAGTGAGGGGTGTGGGGTTTATCAGTGTGTTACTGTGAGTTGTGTGGGTTATATCAGAGTGTTACAGTGACGTGTGTGGGATATATCAGAGTGTTACAGTGAGGATGATGGGATATATCAGAGTGTTACAGTGAGGCTGTGGGATATATGAGTGTTACAGTGAGGGGTGTGGGGTATTTCAGAGTGTTACAGTGAGGGGTGTGGGATATATCAGAGTGTTACAGTGAGGTGTGTGGGATATATCAGAGTGTTACAGTGAGGGGTGTGGGGTATATCTGAGTGTTACCGTGAGAGGTGTGGGATTTATCAGAGTGTTACAGTGAGGGGTGTGGGATATATCAGAGTGTTACAGTGAGGGGTGTGGGGTATATCTGAGTGTTACAGTGAGAGGTGTGGGGTACATCAGAGTGTTACAGTGAGGGGAGTTGGGTATATCAGGGTGTTACAGTGTGGGTTGTGGGGTATATCAGAGTGTTACAGTGAGGTGTGTGGGGTATATCAGTGTGTTACAGTGAGGGGTGTGGGGTATATCAGAGTGTTACAGTGAGGTGTGTGGGGTATATCAGAGTGCTACAGTGAGGTGTACGGGCTATATCAGAGTGTTACAGTGAGGTGTGTGGGGTATATCAGAGTGTTACTGTGAGGTGTGTGGGATATATCAGAGTGTTACAGTGAGGGGAGTAGAGTATATCAGAGTGTTACAGTGAGTGGTGTGGGATAAATCAGAGTGTTACAGTGAGGGGTGTGGGATATATCAGAGTGTTACAGTGAGGGTGTGGGGTATATCAGTGTGTTACAGTGAGGTGTGTGGGATATATCAGAGTGTTACAGTGAGGGGTGTGTGGTATATCAGAGAGTTACAGTGAGGAGTGTGGGATATATCAGATTGTTACAGTGAGGTTTGTGGCGCATATCAGAGTGTTACAGTGAGGGGTGTGAGGTATATCAGAGAGTAACAGTGAGGTGTGTGGCATATATCAGAGTGTTATAGTGAGGGGTGTGGAATGTATCAGACTGTTACAGTGAGGGGTGTGGGATATATCAGTGTTACAGTGAGGGGTGTGGGGTATATCAGAGTGTTACAGTGAGGGGTGTGCGGTATATCAGAGTGCTACAGTTTGTGGTGTCGTGTATATCAGTGTGTTACAGTGAGGGGTGTGGGGTATATCAGAGTGTTACAGTGAGGAGTCAGCAGTATATCAGAGTGTTACAGTGAGGGGTGTGGGATATATCAGAGTGTTGCAATGAGGGGTGTGGGATATATCAGTGTGTTACAGTGAGGGGTGTGGGATATATCACAGTGTTACAGTGAAGGGTGTGAGCTATATATGAGTGTTTCAGTGAGGGGTGTGCGGTATATCAGAGTGTTACAGTGAGGGGTGTGGAGGATATCAGATTGTTACAGTGAGGGGTGTGGGGTATATCAGAGTGTTACAGTGACGGGTGTGGGATATATCAGAGTGTTACAGTGAGGGGTGTGGGATATATCAGAGTGTTACAGTGAGGGGTGTTGGGTATATCAGAGTGTTACAGTGAGAGGTGTGGGGTATATCAGAGTGTTACAGTGAGGGGTGTGGGATATATCAGAGTGTTACAGTGAGGGGTGTGGGATATATCACAGTGTTACAGTGAGGGGTGTGGGATATATCAGAGTGTTACAGTGAGGGGTGTGGGGTATATCAGAGTGTTACAGTGAGGGGTGTGGGATATATCAGAGTGTTACAGTGAGGGTTGTGCAGTATATCAGAGTCTTACAGTGAGGTGTGGGGTATATCAGAGTGTTAGAGTGAGGGGTGTGGGATATATCAGTGTGTTACAGTGAGGAGTGTGGGGTATAGCAGAGTGTTACAGTGAGGGGTGTGGGGTATATCAGAGTCTTAGAGTGAGGGGTGTGGGATATATCAGAGTGTTACAGTGAGGAGTGTGGGGTATATCAGAGTGTTACAGTGAGGGGGTTGGGAGGTATATCAGAGTGTTACAGTGAGTGGTGTGGGGTATATCAGAGTGTTACAGTGAGGGGTGTGGGGTATATCAGAGTGTTACAGTGAGGGGTGTGGGGTATATCAGATTGTTACAGTGAGAGGTGTGGGGTATATCAGAGTATTACAGTGAGGTGTGTGTGGTATATCATGGTGTTACAGTGAGGGGTGTGGGGTATATCAGAGTGTTACAGTGAGGGGTGTGGGGTATATCAGAGTGTTACAGTGAGGATGGTGGGATATATCAGAGTGTTACAGTGAGGCTGTGGGATATATGAGTGTTACAGTGAGGGGTGTGGGGTATTTCAGAGTGTTACAGTGAGGGGTGTGGGATATATCAGAGTGTTACAGTGAGGGGTGTGGGATATATCAGAGTGTTACTGTGAGGGGTGTGGGGTATATCTGAGTGTTACCGTGAGAGGTGTGGGATTTATCAGAGTGTTACAGTGAGGGGTGTGGGATATATCAGAGTGTTACAGTGAGGGGTGTGGGGTCTATCTGAGTGTTACAGTGAGAGGTGTGGGGTACATCAGAGTGTTACAGTGAGGGGAGTGGGGTATATCAGGGTGTTACAGTGTGGGTTGTGGGGTATATCAGAGTGTTACAGTGAGGTGTGTGGGGTATATCAGTGTGTTACAGTGAGGGGTGTGGGGTATATCAGAGTGTTACAGTGAGGTGTGTGGGGTATATCAGAGTGCTACAGTGAGGTGTACGGTATATATCAGAGTGTTACAGTGAGGTGTGTGGGGTATATCAGAGTGTTACTGTGAGGTGTGTGGGATATATCAGAGTGTTACAGTGAGGGGAGTGGTATATATCCGAGTGTTACAGTGAGGGGTGTGGGGTATATCAGAGTGTTACAGTGAGGGGAGTAGAGTATATCAGAGTGTTACAGTCAGTGGTGTGGGATAAATCAGAGTGTTACAGTGAGGGGTGTGGGATATATCAGAGTGTTACAGTGAGGGTGTGGGGTATATCAGAGTGTTACAGTGAGGTGTGTGGGATATATCAGAGTGTTACAGTGAGGGGTGTGGATATATCAGAGTGTTACAGTGAGGAGTGTGGGATATATCAGATTGTTACATTGAGGTTTGTGGCGTATATCAGAGTGTTACAGTGAGGGGTGTGAGGTATATCAGAGTGTAACAGTGAGGTGTGTGGGATATATAAGAGTGTAACAGTGAGAGGTGTGGCATATATCAGAGTGTTACAGTGAGGGGTGTGGGTTATATCAGAGTGTTATAGTGAGGGGTGTGGGATATATCAGTGTTACAGTGAGGGGTGTGGGGTATATCAGAGTGTTACAGTGAGGAGTGTGCGGTATATCAGAGTGTTACAGTTTGGGGTGTCGTGTATATCAGTGTGTTACAGTGAGGGGTGTGGGGTATATCAGAGTGTTACAGTGAGGAGTCAGCAGTATATCAGAGTGTTACAGTGAGGGGTGTGGGATATATCAGAGTGTTGCAATGAGGGGTGTCGGATATATCAGTGTGTTACAGTGAGGGTTGTGGGATATATCACAGTGTTACAGTGAAGGGTGTGAGCTATATATGAGTGTTACAGTGAGGGGTGTGCGGTATATCAGAGTGTTACAGTGAGGGGTGTGGAGTATATCAGATTGTTACAGTGAGGGATGTGGGTTATATCAGAGTGTTACTGTGACGGGTGTGGGATATATCAGAGTGTTACAGTGAGGGGTGTTGGGTATATCAGAGTGTTACAGTGAGAGGTGTGGGGTATATCAGAGTGTTACAGTGAGGGGTGTGGGATATATCAGAGTGTTACAGTGAGGGGTGTGGGATATATCAGAGTGTTACAGTGAGGGGTGTGGGATATATCAGAGTGTTACAGTGAGGGGTGTGGGGTATATCAGAGTGTTACAGTGAGGGCTGTGGGATATATCAGAGTGTTACAGTGAGGGTTGTGGGGTATATCAGAGTCTTACAGTGAGGTGTGGGGTATATCAGAGTGTTAGAGTGAGGGGTGTGGGATATATCAGAGTGTTACAGTGAGGAGTGTGGGGTATATCAGAGTGTTACAGTGAGGGGTGTGGGGCATATCAGAGAGTTAGAGTGAGAGGTGTGGGATATATCAGAGTGTTACAGTGAGGAGTGTGGGGTATATCAGAGTGTTACAGTGAGGGGGTTGGGAGGTATATCAGAGTGTTACAGTGAGGGGTGTGGGGTATATCAGAGTGTTACAGTGAGGGGTGTGGGGTATATCAGAGTGTTACAGTGAGGGGTGTGGGGTATATCAGATTGTAACAGTGAGGGGTGTGGGGTATATCAGAGTATTACAGTGAGGTGTGTGGGGTATATCATGGTGTTACAGTGAGGGGTGTGGGGTATCTCAGAGTGTTACAGTGAGGGGTGTGGGGTATATCAGAGTGTTACAGTGAGGGGTGTGTTTTATATCAGAGTGTTACAGTGAGGGGTGAGGGGTATATCAGAGTGTTACAGTGAGGGGTGTGCCGTATATCAGAATGTTACAGTGAGGGGTGTGGGATATATCAGAGTGTTAAAGTGAGGGGTGTGGGATAAATCAGAGTGTTACAGTGAGGTGTGTGGGGTATATCAGTGTGTTAAATTGAGGGGTGTGGGGTATATCAGAGTGTTACAGTGAGAGGTGTGGGATATATGAGAGTGTTACAGTGAGGGGTGTGGGATATATCAGAGTGTTACAGTGAGGGGTGTGGGATATATGAGAGTGTTACAGTGAGGGGTGTGGGGTATATCAGAGTGTTACAGTGAGGGGTGTGGGTTTATCAGAGTGTTACAGTGAGGGGTGTGGGGTATATCAGAGTGTTACAGTGAGGGGTGTGGGTTTATCAGAGTGTTACAGTGAGGGGTGTGGGGTATATCAGAGTGTTACAGTGAGGGGTGTGGGATATATCAGAGTGTTACAGTGAGGGGTGTTGGGCATATCAGAGTGTTTCAGTGAGGGGTGTGGGATATAACAGAGTGTTACAGTGAGGGGTGTGGGGTATATCAGAGTATTACAGTGAGGGGTGTGGGATATAACAGAGTGTTACAGTGAGGACTGTGGGGTATATTAGAGTGTTACAGTGAGGGGTGTGAGGTATATCAGAGTGTTACAGTGAGGGGTGTGGGATATATCAGAGTGTTACAGTGAGGGGTGTGGTATATATCAGAGTGTTACTGTGAGTGGTATGGGATAAATCAGACTATTACAGTGAGGGGTGTGGGATATATCAGAGTGTTACAATGAGGGGTGTGGGGTATATCAGAGTGTTACAGTGAGGGGTGTGGGGTATATCTGAGTGTTACAGTGAGAGGTGTGGGACATATCAGAGTGTTACAGTGAGGGGTGTGGGATATATCAGAGTGTTACAGTGAGGGGTGTGGGGTATATCTGAGTGTTACCGTGAGAGGTGTGGGGTACATCAGAGTGTTACAGTGAGGGGAGTGGGGTATTTCAGGGTGTTACAGTGTGGGGTGTGGGGTATATCAGAGTGTTACAGTGAGGTGTGTGGGGTATATCAGTGTGTTACAGTGAGGGGTGTGGGGTATATCAGAGTGTTACAGTGAGGTGTGAGGGGTATATCAGAGTGCTAAAGTGAGATGTACGGGATATATCAGAGTGTTACAGTGAGGTGTGTGGGGTATATCAGAGTGTTACTGTGAGGTGTGTGGGATATATCAGAGTGTTACAGTGAGGGGAGTGGTATATATCCGAGTGTTACAGTGAGGGGTGTGGGGTATATCAGAGTGTTACACTGAGGGGTGTGGGGTATATCAGAGTGTTACAGTGAGGGGAGTAGGGTATATCAGAGTGTTACAGTGAGTGGTGTGGGATAAATCAGAGTGTTACAGTGAGGAGTGTCGGATATATCAGAGTGTTACAGTGAGGGGTGTGGGGTATATCAGAGTGTTACAGTGAGGTGTGTGGGATATATCAGAGTGTTACAGTGAGGGGTGTGGGGTATATCAGAGAGTTACAGTGAGGTGTGTGGGATATATCAGATTGTTACAGTGAGGGGTGTGGCTTATATCAGAGTGTTACAGTGAGGGGTTTGAGGTATATCAGATTGTAACAGTGAGGTGTGTGGGATATATCAGAGTGTTACAGTGAGGGGTGTGGCATATATCAGATTGTTAAAGGGAGGGGTGTGGGATATATCAGAGTGTTACAGTGAGGGGTGTGGAGTATATCAGATTGTTACAGTGAGGGGTGTGGGGTATATCAGAGTGTTACAGTGACGGGTGTGGGATATATCAGAGTGTTACAGTGAGGGGTGTGGGATATATCAGACTGTTACAGTGAGGGGTGTTGGGTATAACAGAGTGTTACATTCAGAGGTGTGGGGTATATCAGAGTGTTACAGTGAGGGGTGTGGGATATATCAGAGTGTTACAGTGAGGGGTGTGGGATATATCAGAGTGTTACAGTGAGGGGTGTGGGATATATCAGAGTGTTACACTGAGGGGTGTGGGGTATATCAGAGTGTTACAGTGAGGGGTGTGGGATATATCAGAGTGTTACAGTGAGGGTTGTGGGGTATATCAGAGTGTTACAGTGAGGGGTGTGGGATATATCAGAGTCTTACAGTGAGGTGTGGGGTATATCAGATTGTTAGAGTGAGGGGTGTGGGATATATCAGAGTGTTACAGTGAGGAGTGTGGGGTATATCAGAGTGTTACAGTGAGGGGTGTGGGGTATATCAGAGTGTTAGAGTGATGGGTGTGGGATATATCAGAGTGTTACCGTGAGGAGTGTGGGGTATATCAGAGTGTTACAGTGAGTGGGGTGGGAGGTATATCAGAGTGTTACAGTGAGGGGTGTGGGGTATATCAGAGTGTTACAGTGAGGGGTGTGGGGTATTTCAGATTGTTACAGTGAGGGGTGTGGGGTATATCAGAGTATTACAGTGAGGTGTGTGGGGTATATCATGGTGTTACAGTGAGGGGTGTGGGGTATATCAGAGTGTTGCAGTGAGGGGTGTGGGGTATATCAGAGTGTTACAGTGAGGGGTGTGGGTTATATCAGAGTGTTACAGTTAGGGGTGTGGGGTATATCAGAGTGTTACAGTGAGGGGTGTGCCGTATATCAGAATGTTACAGTGAGGGGTTTGGGATATATCAGATTGTTACAGTGAGGGGTGTGGGGTATATCAGAGTGTTACAGTGAGGTGTGTGGGGTATATCAGTGTGTTAAAGTGAGGGGTGTGGGGTATATCAGTGTGTTACAGTGAGGGGTGTGGGATATATGAGAGTGTTACAGTGAGGGGTGTGGGATATATCAGAGTGTTACAGTGAGGGGTGTGGGATATATGAGAGTGTTACACTGAGGGGTGTGGGATATATCAGAGTGTTACAGTGAGGCGTGTGGGATATAACAGAGTGTTACAGTGAGGGGTGTGGGGTATATCAGAGTATTACAGTGAGGGGTGTGGGATATAACAGAGTGTTACAGTGAGGACTGTGGGGTATATCAGATTGTTACAGTGAGGGGTGTGAGGTATATCAGAGTGTTACAGTGAGGGGTGTGGATATAATAGAGTGTTACAGTGAGGGATGTGGTATATATCAGAGTGTTACTGTGAGTGGTGTGGGATAAATCAGACTATTACAGTGAGGGGTGTGGGATATATTAGAGTGTTACAATGAGGGGTGTGGGGTATATCAGAGTGTTACAGTGAGGGAAGTGGGGTATATCAGGGTGTTACTTTGAGGGGTGTGGGGTACATCAGAGTGTTACAGTGAGGGGTGTGGGGTATTTCAGGGTGTTACAGTGAGGTGTGTGGTATATCAGAGTGTTATAGTGAGGTGTGTGGGATATATCAGAGTGTTACAGTGAGGGGTGTGGGATATATCAGAGTGTTACAGTGAGGGGTGTGGGATATATCAGAGTGTTACAGTGTGGTGTGTGGGGTATTTCAGAGTGTTACAGTGAGCGGTGTGGGATATAATCAGAGTGTCAAAGTGAGGGGTGTGGGATATATCAGAGTGTTACTGTGAAGTCTATGGGATATGTCAGAGTGTTACAGTGTGGGGTGTGGTGTATATCAGAGTGTTACAGTGAGTGATGTGTGGTGTATCAGAGTGTTACAGTGAGGGGTATGAGGTATATCAGAGTGTTACAGTGAGGGGTGTGGGATATATCAGAGTGTTACAGTGAGGGGTGTGGGATATATCCGAGTGTTACAGTGTGGTGTGTGGGATATATCAGAGTGTTACTGTGAAGTCTATGGGATATGTCAGAGTGTTACAGTGTGGGGTGTGGTGTATCTCAGAGTGTTACAGTGAGGTGTGTTGGATATATCAGATTGTTACAGTGAGGAAGTGGGGTATATCAGAGTGATACAGTGAGTGATGTGTGGTATATCAGAGTGTTACAGTGAGGTGTATGAGGTATATCAGAGTGTTACAGTGAAGGGTGTTTGATATATCTGATTGATACAGTGAGGGGAGTGGGGTATTTCAGGGTGTTACAGTGTGGGGTGTGGGGTATATCAGAGTGTTACAGTGAGGTGTGTGGGGTATATCAGTGTGTTACAGTGAGGGGTGTGGGGTATATCAGAGTGTTACAGTGAGGTGTGAGTGGTATATCAGAGTGCTAAAGTGAGATGTACGGGATATATCAGAGTGTTACAGTGAGGTGTGTGGGGTATATCAGAGTGTTACTGTGAGGTGTGTGGGATATATCAGAGTGTTACAGTGAGGGGAGTGGTATATATCCGAGTGTTACAGTGAGGGGTGTGGGGTATATCAGAGTGTTACACTGAGGGGTGTGGGGTATATCAGAGTGTTACAGTGAGGGGAGTAGGGTATATCAGAGTGTTACAGTGAGTGGTGTGGGATAAATCAGAGTGTTACAGTGAGGAGTGTCGGATATATCAGAGTGTTACAGTGAGGGGTGTGGGGTATATCAGAGTGTTACAGTGAGGTGTGTGGGATATATCAGAGTGTTACAGTGAGGGGTGTGGGGTATATCAGAGAGTTACAGTGAGGAGTGTGGGATATATCAGATTGTTACAGTGAGGAGTGTGGCTTATATCAGAGTGTTACAGTGAGGGGTTTGAGGTATATCAGATTGTAACAGTGAGGTGTGTGGGATATATCAGAGTGTTACATTGAGGGGTGTGGCATATATCAGATTGTTAAAGGGAGGGGTGTGGGATATATCAGAGTGTTACAGTGAGGGGTGTGGAGTATATCAGATTGGTACAGTGAGGGGTGTGGGGTATATCAGAGTGTTACAGTGACGGGTGTGGGATATATCAGAGTGTTACAGTGAGGGGTGTGGGATATATCAGAGTGTTACAGTGAGGGGTGTTGGGTATATCAGAGTGTTACATTCAGAGGTGTGGGGTATATCAGAGTGTTACAGTGAGGGGTGTGGGATATATCAGAGTGTTACAGTGAGGGGTGTGGGATATATCAGCGTGTTACAGTGAGGGGTGTGGGATATATCAGAGTGTTACACTGAGGGGTGTGGGGTATATCAGAGTGTTACAGTGAGGGGTGTGGGATATATCAGAGTGTTACAGTGAGGGTTGTGGGGTATATCAGAGTCTTACAGTGAGGTGTGGGGTATATCAGATTGTTAGAGTGAGGGGTGTGGGATATATCAGAGTGTTACAGTGAGGAGTGTGGGGTATATCAGAGTGTTACAGTGAGGGGTGTGGGGTATATCAGAGTGTTAGAGTGATTGGTGTGGGATATATCAGAGTGTTACCGTGAGGAGTGTGGGGTATATCAGAGTGTTACAGTGAGTGGGGTGGGAGGTATATCAGAGTGTTACAGTGAGGGGTGTGGGGTATATCAGAGTGTTACAGTGAGGGGTGTGGGGTATATCAGATTGTTACAGTGAGGGGTGTGGGGTATATCAGAGTATTACAGTGAGGTGTGTGGGGTATATCATGGTGTTACTGTGAGGGGTGTGGGGTATATCAGAGTGTTACAGTGAGGGGTGTGGGGTATATCAGAGTGTTACAGTGAGGGGTGGGGTATATCAGAGTGTTAGAGTGAGGGGTGTGGGATATATCAGTGTGTTACAGTGAGGAGTGTGGGGTATAGCAGAGTGTTACAGTGAGGGGTGTGGGGTATATCAGAGTCTTAGAGTGAGGGGTGTGGGATATATCAGAGTGTTACAGTGAGGAGTGTGGGGTATATCAGAGTGTTACAGTGAGGGGGTTGGGAGGTATATCAGAGTGTTACAGTGAGTGGTGTGGGGTATATCAGAGTGTTACAGTGAGGGGTGTGGGGTATATCAGAGTGTTACAGTGAGGGGTGTGGGGTATATCAGATTGTTACAGTGAGAGGTGTGGGGTATATCAGAGTATTACAGTGAGGTGTGTGTGGTATATCATGGTGTTACAGTGAGGGGTGTGGGGTATATCAGAGTGTTACAGTGAGGGGTGTGGGGTATATCAGAGTGTTACAGTGAGGATGGTGGGATATATCAGAGTGTTACAGTGAGGCTGTGGGATATATGAGTGTTACAGTGAGGGGTGTGGGGTATTTCAGAGTGTTACAGTGAGGGGTGTGGGATATATCAGAGTGTTACAGTGAGGGGTGTGGGATATATCAGAGTGTTACTGTGAGGGGTGTGGGGTATATCTGAGTGTTACCGTGAGAGGTGTGGGATTTATCAGAGTGTTACAGTGAGGGGTGTGGGATATATCAGAGTGTTACAGTGAGGGGTGTGGGGTCTATCTGAGTGTTACAGTGAGAGGTGTGGGGTACATCAGAGTGTTACAGTGAGGGGAGTGGGGTATATCAGGGTGTTACAGTGTGGGTTGTGGGGTATATCAGAGTGTTACAGTGAGGTGTGTGGGGTATATCAGTGTGTTACAGTGAGGGGTGTGGGGTATATCAGAGTGTTACAGTGAGGTGTGTGGGGTATATCAGAGTGCTACAGTGAGGTGTACGGTATATATCAGAGTGTTACAGTGAGGTGTGTGGGGTATATCAGAGTGTTACTGTGAGGTGTGTGGGATATATCAGAGTGTTACAGTGAGGGGAGTGGTATATATCCGAGTGTTACAGTGAGGGGTGTGGGGTATATCAGAGTGTTACAGTGAGGGGAGTAGAGTATATCAGAGTGTTACAGTCAGTGGTGTGGGATAAATCAGAGTGTTACAGTGAGGGGTGTGGGATATATCAGAGTGTTACAGTGAGGGTGTGGGGTATATCAGAGTGTTACAGTGAGGTGTGTGGGATATATCAGAGTGTTACAGTGAGGGGTGTGGATATATCAGAGTGTTACAGTGAGGAGTGTGGGATATATCAGATTGTTACATTGAGGTTTGTGGCGTATATCAGAGTGTTACAGTGAGGGGTGTGAGGTATATCAGAGTGTAACAGTGAGGTGTGTGGGATATATAAGAGTGTAACAGTGAGAGGTGTGGCATATATCAGAGTGTTAAAGGGAGGTGTGTGGGATATATCAGAGTGTTACAGTGAGGGGTGTGGGTTATATCAGAGTGTTATAGTGAGGGGTGTGGGATATATCAGTGTTACAGTGAGGGGTGTGGGGTATATCAGAGTGTTACAGTGAGGAGTGTGCGGTATATCAGAGTGTTACAGTTTGGGGTGTCGTGTATATCAGTGTGTTACAGTGAGGGGTGTGGGGTATATCAGAGTGTTACAGTGAGGAGTCAGCAGTATATCAGAGTGTTACAGTGAGGGGTGTGGGATATATCAGAGTGTTGCAATGAGGGGTGTGGGATATATCAGTGTGTTACAGTGAGGGTTGTGGGATATATCACAGTGTTACAGTGAAGGGTGTGAGCTATATATGAGTGTTACAGTGAGGGGTGTGCGGTATATCAGAGTGTTACAGTGAGGGGTGTGGAGTATATCAGATTGTTACAGTGAGGGGTGTGGGTTATATCAGAGTGTTACTGTGACGGGTGTGGGATATATCAGAGTGTTACAGTGAGGGGTGTTGGGTATATCAGAGTGTTACAGTGAGAGGTGTGGGGTACATCAGAGTGTTACAGTGAGGGGTGTGGGATATATCAGAGTGTTACAGTGAGGGGTGTGGGATATATCAGAGTGTTACAGTGAGGGGTGTGGGATATATCAGAGTGTTACAATGAGGGGTGTGGGGTATATCAGAGTGTTACAGTGAGGGGTGTGGGATATATCAGAGTGTTACAGTGAGGGTTGTGGGGTATATCAGAGTCTTACAGTGAGGTGTGGGGTATATCAGAGTGTTAGAGTGAGGGGTGTGGGATATATCAGAGTGTTACAGTGAGGAGTGTGGGGTATATCAGAGTGTTACAGTGAGGGGTGTGGGGCATATCAGAGTGTTAGAGTGAGAGGTGTGGGATATATCAGACTGTTACAGTGAGGAGTGTGGGGTATATCAGAGTGTTACAGTGAGGGGGTTGGGAGGTATATCAGAGTGTTACAGTGAGGGGTGTGGGGTATATCAGAGTGTTACAGTGAGGGGTGTGGGGTATATCAGAGTGTTACAGTGAGGGGTGTGGGGTATATCAGATTGTAACAGTGAGGGGTGTGGGGTATATCAGAGTATTACAGTGAGGTGTGTGGGGTATATCATCGTGTTACAGTGAGGGGTGTGGGGTATCTCAGAGTGTTACAGTGAGGGGTGTGGGGTATATCAGAGTGTTACAGTGAGGGGTGTGTTTTATATCAGAGTGTTACAGTGAGGGGTGAGGGGTATATCAGAGTGTTACAGTGAGGGGTGTGCCGTATATCAGAATGTTACAGTGAGGGGTGTGGGATATATCAGAGTGTTAAAGTGAGGGGTGTGGGATAAATCAGAGTGTTACAGTGAGGTGTGTGGGGTATATCAGTGTGTTAAAGTGAGGGGTGTGGGGTATATCAGAGTGTTACAGTGAGAGGTGTGGGATATATGAGAGTGTTACAGTGAGGGGTGTGGGATATATCAGAGTGTTACAGTGAGGGGTGTGGGATATATGAGAGTGTTACAGTGAGGGGTGTGGGGTATATCAGAGTGTTACAGTGAGGGGTGTGGGTTTATCAGAGTGTTACAGTGAGGGGTGTGGGGTATATCAGAGTGTTACAGTGAGGGGTGTGGGTTTATCAGAGTGTTACAGTGAGGGGTGTGGGGTATATCAGAGTGTTACAGTGAGGGGTGTGGGATATATCAGAGTGTTACAGTGAGGGGTGTTGGGCATATCAGAGTGTTTCAGTGAGGGGTGTGGGATATAACAGAGTGTTACAGTGAGGGGTGTGGGGTATATCAGAGTATTACAGTGAGGGGTGTGGGATATAACAGAGTGTTACAGTGAGGACTGTGGGGTATATCAGAGTGTTACAGTGAGGGGTGTGAGGTATATCAGAGTGTTACAGTGAGGGCTGTGGGATATATCAGAGTGTTACAGTGAGGGGTGTGGTATATATCAGAGTGTTACTGTGAGTGGTATGGGATAAATCAGACTATTACAGTGAGGGGTGTGGGATATATCAGAGTGTTACAATGAGGGGTGTGGGGTATATCAGAGTGTTACAGTGAGGGGTGTGGGGTATATCTGAGTGTTACAGTGAGAGGTGTGGGACATATCAGAGTGTTACAGTGAGGGGTGTGGGATATATCAGGGTGTTACAGTGAGGGGTGTGGGGTATATCTGAGTGTTACCGTGAGAGGTGTGGGGTACATCAGAGTGTTACAGTGAGGGGAGTGGGGTATTTCAGGGTGTTACAGTGTGGGGTGTGGGGTATATCAGAGTGTTACAGTGAGGTGTGTGGGGTATATCAGTGTGTTACAGTGAGGGGTGTGGGGTATATCAGAGTGTTACAGTGAGGTGTGAGGGGTATATCAGAGTGCTAAAGTGAGATGTACGGGATATATCAGAGTGTTACAGTGAGGTGTGTGGGGTATATCAGAGTGTTACTGTGAGGTGTGTGGGATATATCAGAGTGTTACAGTGAGGGGAGTGGTATATATCCGAGTGTTACAGTGAGGGGTGTGGGGTATATCAGAGTGTTACAGTGAGTGGGGTGGGAGGTATATCAGAGTGTTACAGTGAGGGGTGTGGGGTATATCAGAGTGTTACAGTGAGGGGTGTGGGGTATATCAGATTGTTACAGTGAGGGGTGTGGGGTATATCAGAGTATTACAGTGAGGTGTGTGGGGTATATCATGGTGTTACTGTGAGGGGTGTGGGGTATATCAGAGTGTTACAGTGAGGGGTGTGGGGTATATCAGAGTGTTACAGTGAGGGGTGGGGTATATCAGAGTGTTAGAGTGAGGGGTGTGGGATATATCAGTGTGTTACAGTGAGGAGTGTGGGGTATAGCAGAGTGTTACAGTGAGGGGTGTGGGGTATATCAGAGTCTTAGAGTGAGGGGTGTGGGATATATCAGAGTGTTACAGTGAGGAGTGTGGGGTATATCAGAGTGTTACAGTGAGGGGGTTGGGAGGTATATCAGAGTGTTACAGTGAGTGGTGTGGGGTATATCAGAGTGTTACAGTGAGGGGTGTGGGGTATATCAGAGTGTTACAGTGAGGGGTGTGGGGTATATCAGATTGTTACAGTGAGAGGTGTGGGGTATATCAGAGTATTACAGTGAGGTGTGTGTGGTATATCATGGTGTTACAGTGAGGGGTGTGGGGTATATCAGAGTGTTACAGTGAGGGGTGTGGGGTATATCAGAGTGTTACAGTGAGGATGGTGGGATATATCAGAGTGTTACAGTGAGGCTGTGGGATATATGAGTGTTACAGTGAGGGGTGTGGGGTATTTCAGAGTGTTACAGTGAGGGGTGTGGGATATATCAGAGTGTTACAGTGAGGGGTGTGGGATATATCAGAGTGTTACTGTGAGGGGTGTGGGGTATATCTGAGTGTTACCGTGAGAGGTGTGGGATTTATCAGAGTGTTACAGTGAGGGGTGTGGGATATATCAGAGTGTTACAGTGAGGGGTGTGGGGTCTATCTGAGTGTTACAGTGAGAGGTGTGGGGTACATCAGAGTGTTACAGTGAGGGGAGTGGGGTATATCAGGGTGTTACAGTGTGGGTTGTGGGGTATATCAGAGTGTTACAGTGAGGTGTGTGGGGTATATCAGTGTGTTACAGTGAGGGGTGTGGGGTATATCAGAGTGTTACAGTGAGGTGTGTGGGGTATATCAGAGTGCTACAGTGAGGTGTACGGTATATATCAGAGTGTTACAGTGAGGTGTGTGGGGTATATCAGAGTGTTACTGTGAGGTGTGTGGGATATATCAGAGTGTTACAGTGAGGGGAGTGGTATATATCCGAGTGTTACAGTGAGGGGTGTGGGGTATATCAGAGTGTTACAGTGAGGGGAGTAGAGTATATCAGAGTGTTACAGTCAGTGGTGTGGGATAAATCAGAGTGTTACAGTGAGGGGTGTGGGATATATCAGAGTGTTACAGTGAGGGTGTGGGGTATATCAGAGTGTTACAGTGAGGTGTGTGGGATATATCAGAGTGTTACAGTGAGGGGTGTGGATATATCAGAGTGTTACAGTGAGGAGTGTGGGATATATCAGATTGTTACATTGAGGTTTGTGGCGTATATCAGAGTGTTACAGTGAGGGGTGTGAGGTATATCAGAGTGTAACAGTGAGGTGTGTGGGATATATAAGAGTGTAACAGTGAGAGGTGTGGCATATATCAGAGTGTTAAAGGGAGGTGTGTGGGATATATCAGAGTGTTACAGTGAGGGGTGTGGGTTATATCAGAGTGTTATAGTGAGGGGTGTGGGATATATCAGTGTTACAGTGAGGGGTGTGGGGTATATCAGAGTGTTACAGTGAGGAGTGTGCGGTATATCAGAGTGTTACAGTTTGGGGTGTCGTGTATATCAGTGTGTTACAGTGAGGGGTGTGGGGTATATCAGAGTGTTACAGTGAGGAGTCAGCAGTATATCAGAGTGTTACAGTGAGGGGTGTGGGATATATCAGAGTGTTGCAATGAGGGGTGTGGGATATATCAGTGTGTTACAGTGAGGGTTGTGGGATATATCACAGTGTTACAGTGAAGGGTGTGAGCTATATATGAGTGTTACAGTGAGGGGTGTGCGGTATATCAGAGTGTTACAGTGAGGGGTGTGGAGTATATCAGATTGTTACAGTGAGGGGTGTGGGTTATATCAGAGTGTTACTGTGACGGGTGTGGGATATATCAGAGTGTTACAGTGAGGGGTGTTGGGTATATCAGAGTGTTACAGTGAGAGGTGTGGGGTACATCAGAGTGTTACAGTGAGGGGTGTGGGATATATCAGAGTGTTACAGTGAGGGGTGTGGGATATATCAGAGTGTTACAGTGAGGGGTGTGGGATATATCAGAGTGTTACAATGAGGGGTGTGGGGTATATCAGAGTGTTACAGTGAGGGGTGTGGGATATATCAGAGTGTTACAGTGAGGGTTGTGGGGTATATCAGAGTCTTACAGTGAGGTGTGGGGTATATCAGAGTGTTAGAGTGAGGGGTGTGGGATATATCAGAGTGTTACAGTGAGGAGTGTGGGGTATATCAGAGTGTTACAGTGAGGGGTGTGGGGCATATCAGAGTGTTAGAGTGAGAGGTGTGGGATATATCAGACTGTTACAGTGAGGAGTGTGGGGTATATCAGAGTGTTACAGTGAGGGGGTTGGGAGGTATATCAGAGTGTTACAGTGAGGGGTGTGGGGTATATCAGAGTGTTACAGTGAGGGGTGTGGGGTATATCAGAGTGTTACAGTGAGGGGTGTGGGGTATATCAGATTGTAACAGTGAGGGGTGTGGGGTATATCAGAGTATTACAGTGAGGTGTGTGGGGTATATCATCGTGTTACAGTGAGGGGTGTGGGGTATCTCAGAGTGTTACAGTGAGGGGTGTGGGGTATATCAGAGTGTTACAGTGAGGGGTGTGTTTTATATCAGAGTGTTACAGTGAGGGGTGAGGGGTATATCAGAGTGTTACAGTGAGGGGTGTGCCGTATATCAGAATGTTACAGTGAGGGGTGTGGGATATATCAGAGTGTTAAAGTGAGGGGTGTGGGATAAATCAGAGTGTTACAGTGAGGTGTGTGGGGTATATCAGTGTGTTAAAGTGAGGGGTGTGGGGTATATCAGAGTGTTACAGTGAGAGGTGTGGGATATATGAGAGTGTTACAGTGAGGGGTGTGGGATATATCAGAGTGTTACAGTGAGGGGTGTGGGATATATGAGAGTGTTACAGTGAGGGGTGTGGGGTATATCAGAGTGTTACAGTGAGGGGTGTGGGTTTATCAGAGTGTTACAGTGAGGGGTGTGGGGTATATCAGAGTGTTACAGTGAGGGGTGTGGGTTTATCAGAGTGTTACAGTGAGGGGTGTGGGGTATATCAGAGTGTTACAGTGAGGGGTGTGGGATATATCAGAGTGTTACAGTGAGGGGTGTTGGGCATATCAGAGTGTTTCAGTGAGGGGTGTGGGATATAACAGAGTGTTACAGTGAGGGGTGTGGGGTATATCAGAGTATTACAGTGAGGGGTGTGGGATATAACAGAGTGTTACAGTGAGGACTGTGGGGTATATCAGAGTGTTACAGTGAGGGGTGTGAGGTATATCAGAGTGTTACAGTGAGGGCTGTGGGATATATCAGAGTGTTACAGTGAGGGGTGTGGTATATATCAGAGTGTTACTGTGAGTGGTATGGGATAAATCAGACTATTACAGTGAGGGGTGTGGGATATATCAGAGTGTTACAATGAGGGGTGTGGGGTATATCAGAGTGTTACAGTGAGGGGTGTGGGGTATATCTGAGTGTTACAGTGAGAGGTGTGGGACATATCAGAGTGTTACAGTGAGGGGTGTGGGATATATCAGGGTGTTACAGTGAGGGGTGTGGGGTATATCTGAGTGTTACCGTGAGAGGTGTGGGGTACATCAGAGTGTTACAGTGAGGGGAGTGGGGTATTTCAGGGTGTTACAGTGTGGGGTGTGGGGTATATCAGAGTGTTACAGTGAGGTGTGTGGGGTATATCAGTGTGTTACAGTGAGGGGTGTGGGGTATATCAGAGTGTTACAGTGAGGTGTGAGGGGTATATCAGAGTGCTAAAGTGAGATGTACGGGATATATCAGAGTGTTACAGTGAGGTGTGTGGGGTATATCAGAGTGTTACTGTGAGGTGTGTGGGATATATCAGAGTGTTACAGTGAGGGGAGTGGTATATATCCGAGTGTTACAGTGAGGGGTGTGGGGTATATCAGAGTGTTACACTGAGGGGTGTGGGGTATATCAGAGTGTTACAGTGAGGGGAGTAGGGTATATCAGAGTGTTACAGTGAGTGGTGTGGGATAAATCAGAGTGTTACAGTGAGGAGTGTCGGATATATCAGAGTGTTACAGTGAGGGGTGTGGGGTATATCAGAGTGTTACAGTGAGGTGTGTGGGATATATCAGAGTGTTACAGTGAGGGGTGTGGGGTATATCAGAGAGTTACAGTGAGGTGTGTGGGATATATCAGATTGTTACAGTGAGGAGTGTGGCTTATATCAGAGTGTTACAGTGAGGGGTTTGAGGTATATCAGATTGTAACAGTGAGGTGTGTGGGATATATCAGAGTGTTACAGTGAGGGGTGTGGAGTATATCAGATTGTTACAGTGAGGGGTGTGGGGTATATCAGAGTGTTACAGTGACGGGTGTGGGATATATCAGAGTGTTACAGTGAGGGGTGTGGGATATATCAGACTGTTACATTGAGGGGTGTTGGGTATATCAGAGTGTTACATTCAGAGGTGTGGGGTATATCAGAGTGTTACAGTGAGGGGTGTGGGATATATCAGAGTGTTACAGTGAGGGGTGTGGGATATATCAGAGTGTTACAGTGAGGGGTGTGGGGTATATAAGAGTGTTACAGTGAGGGGTGTGGGATATATCAGAGTGTTACAGTGAGGGTTGTGGGGTATATCAGAGTCTTACAGTGAGGTGTGGGGTATATCAGATTGTTAGAGTGAGCGGTGTGGGATATATCAGAGTGTTACACTGAGGGGTGTGGGGTATATCAGAGTGTTACAGTGAGGGGTGTGGGATATCTCAGAGTGTTACAGTGAGGGTTGTGGGGTATATCAGAGTCTTACAGTGAGGTGTGGGGTATATCAGATTGTTAGAGTGAGGGGTGTGGGATATATCAGAGTGTTACAGTGAGGAGTGTGGGGTATATCAGAGTGTTACAGTGAGGGGTGTGGGGTATATCAGAGTGTTAGAGTGATGGGTGTGGGATATATCAGAGTGTTACCGTGAGGAGTGTGGGGTATATCAGAGTGTTACAGTGAGTGGGGTGGGAGGTATATCAGAGTGTTACAGTGAGGGGTGTGGGGTATATCAGAGTGTTACAGTGAGGGGTGTGGGGTATTTCAGATTGTTACAGTGAGGGGTGTGGGGTATATCAGAGTATTACAGTGAGGTGTGTGGGGTATATCATGGTGTTACAGTGAGGGGTGTGGGGTATATCAGAGTGTTGCAGTGAGGGGTGTGGGGTATATCAGAGTGTTACAGTGAGGGGTGTGGGTTATATCAGAGTGTTACAGTTAGGGGTGTGGGGTATATCAGAGTGTTACAGTGAGGGGTGTGCCGTATATCAGAATGTTACAGTGAGGGGTTTGGGATATATCAGATTGTTACAGTGAGGGGTGTGGGGTATATCAGAGTGTTACAGTGAGGTGTGTGGGGTATATCAGTGTGTTAAAGTGAGGGGTGTGGGGTATATCAGTGTGTTACAGTGAGGGGTGTGGGATATATGAGAGTGTTACAGTGAGGGGTGTGGGATATATCAGAGTGTTACAGTGAGGGGTGTGGGATATATGAGAGTGTTACACTGAGGGGTGTGGGATATATCAGAGTGTTACAGTGAGGCGTGTGGGATATAACAGAGTGTTACAGTGAGGGGTGTGGGGTATATCAGAGTATTACAGTGAGGGGTGTGGGATATAACAGAGTGTTACAGTGAGGACTGTGGGGTATATCAGATTGTTACAGTGAGGGGTGTGAGGTATATCAGAGTGTTACAGTGAGGGGTGTGGATATAATAGAGTGTTACAGTGAGGGATGTGGTATATATCAGAGTGTTACTGTGAGTGGTGTGGGATAAATCAGACTATTACAGTGAGGGGTGTGGGATATATTAGAGTGTTACAATGAGGGGTGTGGGGTATATCAGAGTGTTACAGTGAGGGAAGTGGGGTATATCAGGGTGTTACTTTGAGGGGTGTGGGGTACATCAGAGTGTTACAGTGAGGGGTGTGGGGTATTTCAGGGTGTTACAGTGAGGTGTGTGGTATATCAGAGTGTTATAGTGAGGTGTGTGGGATATATCAGAGTGTTACAGTGAGGGGTGTGGGATATATCAGAGTGTTACAGTGAGGGGTGTGGGATATATCAGAGTGTTACAGTGTGGTGTGTGGGGTATTTCAGAGTGTTACAGTGAGCGGTGTGGGATATAATCAGAGTGTCAAAGTGAGGGGTGTGGGATATATCAGAGTGTTACTGTGAAGTCTATGGGATATGTCAGAGTGTTACAGTGTGGGGTGTGGTGTATATCAGAGTGTTACAGTGAGTGATGTGTGGTGTATCAGAGTGTTACAGTGAGGGGTATGAGGTATATCAGAGTGTTACAGTGAGGGGTGTGGGATATATCAGAGTGTTACAGTGAGGGGTGTGGGATATATCCGAGTGTTACAGTGTGGTGTGTGGGATATATCAGAGTGTTACTGTGAAGTCTATGGGATATGTCAGAGTGTTACAGTGTGGGGTGTGGTGTATCTCAGAGTGTTACAGTGAGGTGTGTTGGATATATCAGATTGTTACAGTGAGGAAGTGGGGTATATCAGAGTGATACAGTGAGTGATGTGTGGTATATCAGAGTGTTACAGTGAGGTGTATGAGGTATATCAGAGTGTTACAGTGAAGGGTGTGGGATATATCTGATTGATACAGTGAGGGGAGTGGGGTATTTCAGGGTGTTACAGTGTGGGGTGTGGGGTATATCAGAGTGTTACAGTGAGGTGTGTGGGGTATATCAGTGTGTTACAGTGAGGGGTGTGGGGTATATCAGAGTGTTACAGTGAGGTGTGAGGGGTATATCAGAGTGCTAAAGTGAGATGTACGGGATATATCAGAGTGTTACAGTGAGGTGTGTGGGGTATATCAGAGTGTTACTGTGAGGTGTGTGGGATATATCAGAGTGTTACAGTGAGGGGAGTGGTATATATCCGAGTGTTACAGTGAGGGGTGTGGGGTATATCAGAGTGTTACACTGAGGGGTGTGGGGTATATCAGAGTGTTACAGTGAGGGGAGTAGGGTATATCAGAGTGTTACAGTGAGTGGTGTGGGATAAATCAGAGTGTTACAGTGAGGAGTGTCGGATATATCAGAGTGTTACAGTGAGGGGTGTGGGGTATATCAGAGTGTTACAGTGAGGTGTGTGGGATATATCAGAGTGTTACAGTGAGGGGTGTGGGGTATATCAGAGAGTTACAGTGAGGAGTGTGGGATATATCAGATTGTTACAGTGAGGAGTGTGGCTTATATCAGAGTGTTACAGTGAGGGGTTTGAGGTATATCAGATTGTAACAGTGAGGTGTGTGGGATATATCAGAGTGTTACATTGAGGGGTGTGGCATATATCAGATTGTTAAAGGGAGGGGTGTGGGATATATCAGAGTGTTACAGTGAGGGGTGTGGAGTATATCAGATTGTTACAGTGAGGGGTGTGGGGTTTATCAGAGTGTTACAGTGACGGGTGTGGGATATATCAGAGTGTTACAGTGAGGGGTGTGGGATATATCAGAGTGTTACAGTGAGGGGTGTTGGGTATATCAGAGTGTTACATTCAGAGGTGTGGGGTATATCAGAGTGTTACAGTGAGGGGTGTGGGATATATCAGAGTGTTACAGTGAGGGGTGTGGGATATATCAGAGTGTTACAGTGAGGGGTGTGGGATATATCAGAGTGTTACACTGAGGGGTGTGGGGTATATCAGAGTGTTACAGTGAGGGGTGTGGGATATATCAGAGTGTTACAGTGAGGGTTGTGGGGTATATCAGAGTCTTACAGTGAGGTGTGGGGTATATCAGATTGTTAGAGTGAGGGGTGTGGGATATATCAGAGTGTTACAGTGAGGAGTGTGGGGTATATCAGAGTGTTACAGTGAGGGGTGTGGGGTATATCAGAGTGTTAGAGTGATGGGTGTGGGATATATCAGAGTGTTACCGTGAGGAGTGTGGGGTATATCAGAGTGTTACAGTGAGTGGGGTGGGAGGTATATCAGAGTGTTACAGTGAGGGGTGTGGGGTATATCAGAGTGTTACAGTGAGGGGTGTGGGGTATATCAGATTGTTACAGTGAGGGGTGTGGGGTATATCAGAGTATTACAGTGAGGTGTGTGGGGTATATCATGGTGTTACTGTGAGGGGTGTGGGGTATATCAGAGTGTTACAGTGAGGGGTGTGGGGTATATCAGAGTGTTACAGTGAGGGGTGTGGGTTATATCAGAGTGTTACAGTGAGGGGTGTGGGGTATATCAGAGTGTTACAGTGAGGGGTGTGCCGTATATCAGAATGTTACAGTGAGGGGTTTGGCATATATCAGAGTGTTACAGTGAGGGGTGTGGGGTATATCAGAGTGTTACAGTGAGGTGTGTGGGGTATATCAGTGTGTTAAAGTGAGGGGTGTGTGGTATATCAGTGTGTTACAGTGAGGGGTGTGGGATATATGAGAGTGTTACAGTGAGGGGTGTGGGATATATCAGAGTGTTACAGTGAGGGGTGTGGGATATATGAGAGTGTTACAGTGAGGGGTGTGGGATATATCAGAGTGTTACAGTGAGGAGTGTGGGGTATATCAGAGTGTTACAGTGAGGGGTGTGGGATATATCAGAGTGTTACAGTGAGGCGTGTGGGATATAACAGAGTGTTACAGTGAGGGGTGTGGGGTATATCAGAGTATTACAGTGAGGGGTGTGGGATATAACAGAGTGTTACAGTGAGGACTGTGGGGTATATCAGAGTGTTACAGTGAGGGGTGTGAGGTATATCAGAGTGTTACATTGAGGGGTGTGGATATAATAGAGTGTTACAGTGAGGGATGTGGTATATATCAGAGTGTTACTGTGAGTGGTGTGGGATAAATCAGACTATTACAGTGAGGGGTGTGGGATATATTAGAGTGTTACAATGAGGGGTGTGGGGTATATCAGAGTGTTACAGTGAGGGAAGTGGCGTATATCAGGGTGTTACTTTGAGGGGTGTGGGGTACATCAGAGTGTTACAGTGAGGGGTGTGGGGTATTTCAGGGTGTTACAGTGAGGTGTGTGGTATATCAGAGTGTTATAGTGAGGTGTGTGGGATATATCAGAGTGTTACAGTGAGGGGTGTGGGATATATCAGAGTGTTACAGTGTGGTGTGTGGGGTATTTCTGAGTGTTACAGTGAGCGGTGTGGGATATAATCAGAGTGTTACAGTGAGGGGTGTGGGGTATATCAGAGTGTTACTGTGAGGGGTGTGGGGTATATCAGAGTGTTATAGTGAGGTGTGTGGGATATATCAGAGTGTTACAGTGAGGGGTGTGGGATATATCAGAGTATTACAGTGTGGTGTGTGGGGTATTTCTGAGTGTTACAGTGAGCGGTGTGGGATATAATCAGAGTGTCAAAGTGAGGGGTGTGGGATATATCAGAGTGTTACTGTGAAGTCTATGGGATATGTCAGAGTGTTACAGTGTGGGGTGTGGTGTATATCAGAGTGTTACAGTGAGTGATGTGTGGTGTATCAGAGTGTTACAGTGAGGGGTATGAGGTATATCAGAGTGTTACAGTGAGGGGTGTGGGATATATCAGAGTGTTACAGTGAGGGGTGTGGGATATATCAGAGTGTTACAGTGTGGTGTGTGGGATATATCAGAGTGCTACAGTGAGGTGTGTGGGGTATATCAGAGTGTTACTGTGAAGTCTATGGGATATGTCAGAGTGTTACAGTGTGGGGTGTGGTGTATCTCAGAGTGTTACAGTGAGGTGTGTTGGATATATCAGATTGTTACAGTGAGGAAGTGGGGTATATCAGAGTGATACAGTGAGTGATGTGTGATATATCAGAGTGTTACAGTGAGGTGTATGAGGTATATCAGAGTGTTACAGTGAAGGGTGTGGGATATATCTGAGTGATACAGTGAGGGATGTGGGGTATATCAGAGTGTTACAGTGAGGGCTATGAGTTATATCAGAGTGTTACAGTGAAGGGTGTGGGATATATCTGAGTGTTACAATGAGGGGTGTGGGATATATCAGAGTGTAACAGTGAGGGGTGTTGGATATAGCAGAGTGTTACAGTGAGGAGTGTGGGATATATCAGATTGTTACAGTGAGGGGTGTGGAATATATCAGAGTGTTACAGTGAGGGGTGTGCGGTATATCAGAGTGTTACAGTGAGGGGTGAGGGGTATATCAGAGTGTTACAGTGAGGGGTGTGGGGTATATCATATTGTTACAGTGAGGGGTGTGGGGTATATCAGAGTACTACAGTGAGGGGTGTAGGGTATGTCATGGTGTTACAGTGAGGGGTGTGGGGTATATCATAGTAATACAATGAGGGGTGTGGGGTATATCAGAGTGTTACAGTGAGGGGTGTGGGTTATATCAGAGTGTTTCAATGAGGGGTGTGGGGTATATCAGAGTGTTACAGTGAGGGGTATGCCGTATATCAGAATGTTACAGTGAGGGGTGTGGGATATATCAGAGTGTTAGAGTGAGGGGTGTGGGATAAATCAGAGTGTTACAGTGAGGTGTGTGGTGTATATCACTGTGTTAAAGTGAGGGGTGTGGGGTATATCAGAGTGTTACAGTGAGGGGTGTGGGATATATCAGAGTGATACTGTGAGGGGTGTGGGATATATGAGAGTGTTACAGTGAGGGGTTTGGGATATATCAGAGTGTTACAGTGAGGGGTGTGGCGTATATGAGATTGTTACAGTGAGGGGTGTGGTATATATCAGAGTGTTACATTGAGGGGTGTGGGGTATATCAGACTGTTACAGTGAGGGGTGTGGGATATAACAGAGTGTTACAGTGATGGTTGTGGGGTATATCAGAGTATTACAGTTAGGGGTGTGGGATATAACAGAGTGTTACAGTGAGGACTGTGGGGTATATCAGAGTGTTACAGTGAGGGGTGTGAGGCATATCAGAGTGTTACAGTGAGGGGTGTGGATATAATAGAGTGTTACAGTGAGGGATGTGGTATATATCAGAGTGTTACTGTGAGTGCTGTGGGATAAATCAGAGTATTACAGTGAGGGGTGTGGGATATATCAGAGTGTTACAGTGAGGGGTGTGGGGTATATCAGAGTGTTACAGTGAGGGATGTGGGGTATATCAGGGTGTTACTTTGAGGGGTGTGGTGTATATCAGAGTATTACAGTGAGCGGTGTGGGGTATATCAGGGTGTTACAGTGAGGTGTGTGGTATATCAGAGTGTTATAGTGAGGTGTGTGGGATATATCAGAGTGTTACAGTGAGGTGTGTGGGATATATCAGAGTGTTAAAGTGAGGGGTGTGGGATAAATCCGAGTGTTACAGTGAGCTGTGTGGGGTATATCAGTGTGTTAAAGTGAGGGGTGTGGGGTATATCAGATTGTTACAGTGAGGGGTGTGGGGTATATCAGAGTGTTACAGTGAGGGTTGTGGGGTATATCAGTGTTACAGTGAGGGGTGTGGGGTATATCAGTGTGTTAAAGTGAGGGGTGTGGGGTATATCAGAGTGTTACAGTGAGGGGTGTGGGATATATCAGAGTGTTACACTGAGGGGTGTGGGATATATCAGAGTGTTACAGTGAAGGGTGTGGGGTATATCAGAGTGTTACAGTGAGGTGTGGGATATATCAGAGTGTTACACTGAGGGGTGTGGGATATATCAGAGTGTTACAGTGAAGGGTGTGGGGTATATCAGAGTGTTACAGTGAGGGGTGTGGTGTATATCAGAGTGTTACAGTGAGGGGTGTGGGATATATCAGAGTGTTACAGTGAGGGGTGTGGGATATATCAGAATGTTACAGTGAGGGGTGTAGGGTATATCAGTGTTACAGTGAGGGGTGTGGGATATATCAGAGTGTTACAGTGAGGGGTGTGGGATATATCAGAGTGTTACAGTGAGTGGTGTGGGGTAAATCAGTGTGTTACAGTGAGGGTTTTGGGGTATATCAGTGTTACAGTGAGGGGTGTGGGATATATCAGAGTGTTACAGTGAGGGGTGTGGGATATATCAGAATGTTACAGTGAGGGGTGTGGGGTATATCAGTGTTACAGTGAGGGGTGTGGGATATATCAGAGTGTTACAGTGAGGGGTGTGGGATATATCAGAGTGTTACAGTGAGGTGTGTGGGGTATATCAGTGTTACAGTGAGGGGTGTGGTATATCAGTGTGTTAAAGTGAGGGGTGTGGGGTATATCAGAGTGTTACAGTGAGGGGTGTGGGATATATCAGAGTGTTACAGTGAGGGGTGTGGGGTATATCAGAGTGTTACAGTGAGGGGTGTGCGGTATATCAGAGTGTTACAGTGAGGGGTGTGGGATATATCAGAGTGTTCCAGTGAGGGGTGTGGGATATATCAGAGTGTTACAGTGAGGGGTGTGGGATATATCAGAGTGTTACACTGAGGGGTGTGGGGTATATCAGAGTGTTACAGTGAGGGGTGTGGGATATATCAGAGTGTTACAGTGAGGGTTGTGGGGTATATCAGAGTCTTACAGTGAGGTGTGGGGTATATCAGATTGTTAGAGTGAGGGGTGTGGGATATATCAGAGTGTTACTGTGAGGAGTGTGGGGTATATCAGAGTGTTACAGTGAGGGGTGTGGGGTATATCAGAGTGTTAGAGTGATGGGTGTGGGATATATCAGAGTGTTACCGTGAGGAGTGTGGGGTATATCAGAGTGTTACAGTGAGTGGGGTGGGAGGTATATCAGAGTGTTACAGTGAGGGGTGTGGGGTATATCAGAGTGTTACAGTGAGGGGTGTGGGGTATATCAGATTGTTACAGTGAGGGGTGTGGGGTATATCAGAGTATTACAGTGAGGTGTGTGGGGTATATCATGGTGTTACTGTGAGGGGTGTGGGGTATATCAGAGTGTTACAGTGAGGGGTGTGGGGTATATCAGAGTGTTACAGTGAGGGGTGTGGGTTATATCAGAGTGTTACAGTGAAGGGTGTGGGGTATATCAGAGTGTTACAGTGAGGGGTGTGCCGTATATCAGAATGTTACAGTGAGGGGTTTGGCATATATCAGAGTGTTACAGTGAGGGGTGTGGGGTATATCAGAGTGTTACAGTGAGGTGTGTGGGGTATATCAGTGTGTTAAAGTGAGGGGTGTGGGGTATATCAGTGTGTTACAGTGAGGGGTGTGGGATATATGAGAGTGTTACAGTGAGGGGTGTGGGATATATCAGAGTGTTACAGTGAGGGGTGTGGGATATATGAGAGTGTTACAGTGAGGGGTGTGGGATATATCAGAGTGTTACAGTGAAGGGTGTGGGGTATATCAGAGTGTTACAGTGAGGGGTGTGGTGTATATCAGAGTGTTACAGTGAGGGGTGTGGGATATATCAGAGTGTTACAGTGAGGGGTGTGGGATATATCAGAATGTTACAGTGAGGGGTGTAGGGTATATCAGTGTTACAGTGAGGGGTGTGGGATATATCAGAGTGTTACAGTGAGGGGTGTGGGATATATCAGAGTGTTACAGTGAGTGGTGTGGGGTAAATCAGTGTGTTACAGTGAGGGTTTTGGGGTATATCAGTGTTACAGTGAGGGGTGTGGGATATATCAGAGTGTTACAGTGAGGGGTGTGGGATATATCAGAATGTTACAGTGAGGGGTGTGGGGTATATCAGTGTTACAGTGAGGGGTGTGGGATATATCAGAGTGTTACAGTGAGGGGTGTGGGATATATCAGAGTGTTACAGTGAGGTGTGTGGGGTATATCAGTGTTACAGTGAGGGGTGTGGTATATCAGTGTGTTAAAGTGAGGGGTGTGGGGTATATCAGAGTGTTACAGTGAGGGGTGTGGGATATATCAGAGTGTTACAGTGAGGGGTGTGGGGTATATCAGAGTGTTACAGTGAGGGGTGTGCGGTATATCAGAGTGTTACAGTGAGGGGTGTGGGATATATCAGAGTGTTCCAGTGAGGGGTGTGGGATATATCAGAGTGTTACAGTGAGGGGTGTGGGATATATCAGAGTGTTACACTGAGGGGTGTGGGGTATATCAGAGTGTTACAGTGAGGGGTGTGGGATATATCAGAGTGTTACAGTGAGGGTTGTGGGGTATATCAGAGTCTTACAGTGAGGTGTGGGGTATATCAGATTGTTAGAGTGAGGGGTGTGGGATATATCAGAGTGTTACTGTGAGGAGTGTGGGGTATATCAGAGTGTTACAGTGAGGGGTGTGGGGTATATCAGAGTGTTAGAGTGATGGGTGTGGGATATATCAGAGTGTTACCGTGAGGAGTGTGGGGTATATCAGAGTGTTACAGTGAGTGGGGTGGGAGGTATATCAGAGTGTTACAGTGAGGGGTGTGGGGTATATCAGAGTGTTACAGTGAGGGGTGTGGGGTATATCAGATTGTTACAGTGAGGGGTGTGGGGTATATCAGAGTATTACAGTGAGGTGTGTGGGGTATATCATGGTGTTACTGTGAGGGGTGTGGGGTATATCAGAGTGTTACAGTGAGGGGTGTGGGGTATATCAGAGTGTTACAGTGAGGGGTGTGGGTTATATCAGAGTGTTACAGTGAAGGGTGTGGGGTATATCAGAGTGTTACAGTGAGGGGTGTGCCGTATATCAGAATGTTACAGTGAGGGGTTTGGCATATATCAGAGTGTTACAGTGAGGGGTGTGGGGTATATCAGAGTGTTACAGTGAGGTGTGTGGGGTATATCAGTGTGTTAAAGTGAGGGGTGTGGGGTATATCAGTGTGTTACAGTGAGGGGTGTGGGATATATGAGAGTGTTACAGTGAGGGGTGTGGGATATATCAGAGTGTTACAGTGAGGGGTGTGGGATATATGAGAGTGTTACAGTGAGGGGTGTGGGATATATCAGAGTGTTACAGTGAGGCGTGTGGGATATAACAGAGTGTTACAGTGAGGGGTGTGGGGTATATCAGAGTATTACAGTGAGGGGTGTGGGATATAACAGAGTGTTACAGTGAGGACTGTGGGGTATATCAGAGTGTTACAGTGAGGGGTGTGAGGTATATCAGAGTGTTACATTGAGGGGTGTGGATATAATAGAGTGTTACAGTGAGGGATGTGGTATATATCAGAGTGTTACTGTGAGTGGTGTGGGATAAATCAGACTATTACAGTGAGGGGTGTGGGATATATTAGAGTGTTACAATGAGGGGTGTGGGGTATATCAGAGTGTTACAGTGAGGGAAGTGGCGTATATCAGGGTGTTACTTTGAGGGGTGTGGGGTACATCAGAGTGTTACAGTGAGGGGTGTGGGGTATTTCAGGGTGTTACAGTGAGGTGTGTGGTATATCAGAGTGTTATAGTGAGGTGTGTGGGATATATCAGAGTGTTACAGTGAGGGGTGTGGGATATATCAGAGTGTTATAGTGAGGTGTGTGGGATATATCAGAGTGTTACAGTGAGCGGTGTGGGATATAATCAGAGTGTCAAAGTGAGTGGTGTGGGATATATCAGAGTGTTACTGTGAAGTCTATGGGATATGTCAGAGTGTTACAGTGTGGGGTGTGGTGTATATCAGAGTGTTACAGTGAGTGATGTGTGGTGTATCAGAGTGTTACAGTGAGGGGTATGAGGTATATCAGAGTGTTACAGTGAGGGGTGTGGGATATATCAGAGTGTTACAGTGAGGGGTGTGGGATATATCAGAGTGTTACAGTGTGGTGTGTGGGATATATCAGAGTGCTACAGTGAGGTGTGTGGGGTATATCAGAGTGTTACTGTGAAGTCTATGGGATATGTCAGAGTGTTACAGTGAGGGGTGTGGGATATATCAGAGTGTTATAGTGAGGTGTGTGGGATATATCAGAGTGTTACAGTGAGCGGTGTGGGATATAATCAGAGTGTCAAAGTGAGTGGTGTGGGATATATCAGAGTGTTACTGTGAAGTCTATGGGATATGTCAGAGTGTTACAGTGTGGGGTGTGGTGTATATCAGAGTGTTACAGTGAGTGATGTGTGGTGTATCAGAGTGTTACAGTGAGGGGTATGCCGTATATCAGAATGTTACAGTGAGGGGTGTGGGATATATCAGAGTGTTACAGTGAGGGGTGTGGGATAAATCAGAGTGTTACAGTGAGGTGTGTGGTGTATATCACTGTGTTAAAGTGAGGGGTGTGGGGTATATCAGAGTGTTACAGTGAGGGGTGTGGGATATATCAGAGTGATACTGTGAGGGGTGTGGGATATATGAGAGTGTTACAGTGAGGGGTTTGGGATATATCAGAGTGTTACAGTGAGGGGTGTGGCGTATATGAGATTGTTACAGTGAGGGGTGTGGTATATATCAGAGTGTTACATTGAGGGGTGTGGGATATATCAGAGTGTTACAGTGAGGGGTGTGGGATATATCAGAGTGTTACAGTGAGTGGTGTGGGGTAAATCAGTGTGTTACAGTGAGGGTTTTGGGGTATATCAGTGTTACAGTGAGGGGTGTGGGATATATCAGAGTGTTACAGTGAGGGGTGTGGGATATATCAGAATGTTACAGTGAGGGGTGTGGGGTATATCAGTGTTACAGTGAGGGGTGTGGGATATATCAGAGTGTTACAGTGAGGGGTGTGGGATATATCAGAGTGTTACAGTGAGGTGTGTGGGGTATATCAGTGTTACAGTGAGGGGTGTGGTATATCAGTGTGTTAAAGTGAGGGGTGTGGGGTATATCAGAGTGTTACAGTGAGGGGTGTGGGATATATCAGAGTGTTACAGTGAGGGGTGTGGGGTATATCAGAGTGTTACAGTGAGGGGTGTGCGGTATATCAGAGTGTTACAGTGAGGGGTGTGGGATATATCAGAGTGTTCCAGTGAGGGGTGTGGGATATATCAGAGTGTTACAGTGAGGGGTGTGGGATATATCAGAGTGTTACACTGAGGGGTGTGGGGTATATCAGAGTGTTACAGTGAGGGGTGTGGGATATATCAGAGTGTTACAGTGAGGGTTGTGGGGTATATCAGAGTCTTACAGTGAGGTGTGGGGTATATCAGATTGTTAGAGTGAGGGGTGTGGGATATATCAGAGTGTTACTGTGAGGAGTGTGGGGTATATCAGAGTGTTACAGTGAGGGGTGTGGGGTATATCAGAGTGTTAGAGTGATGGGTGTGGGATATATCAGAGTGTTACCGTGAGGAGTGTGGGGTATATCAGAGTGTTACAGTGAGTGGGGTGGGAGGTATATCAGAGTGTTACAGTGAGGGGTGTGGGGTATATCAGAGTGTTACAGTGAGGGGTGTGGGGTATATCAGATTGTTACAGTGAGGGGTGTGGGGTATATCAGAGTATTACAGTGAGGTGTGTGGGGTATATCATGGTGTTACTGTGAGGGGTGTGGGGTATATCAGAGTGTTACAGTGAGGGGTGTGGGGTATATCAGAGTGTTACAGTGAGGGGTGTGGGTTATATCAGAGTGTTACAGTGAAGGGTGTGGGGTATATCAGAGTGTTACAGTGAGGGGTGTGCCGTATATCAGAATGTTACAGTGAGGGGTTTGGCATATATCAGAGTGTTACAGTGAGGGGTGTGGGGTATATCAGAGTGTTACAGTGAGGTGTGTGGGGTATATCAGTGTGTTAAAGTGAGGGGTGTGGGGTATATCAGTGTGTTACAGTGAGGGGTGTGGGATATATGAGAGTGTTACAGTGAGGGGTGTGGGATATATCAGAGTGTTACAGTGAGGGTTGTGGGATATATGAGAGTGTTACAGTGAGGGGTGTGGGATATATCAGAGTGTTACAGTGAGGCGTGTGGGATATAACAGAGTGTTACAGTGAGGGGTGTGGGGTATATCAGAGTATTACAGTGAGGGGTGTGGGATATAACAGAGTGTTACAGTGAGGACTGTGGGGTATATCAGAGTGTTACAGTGAGGGGTGTGAGGTATATCAGAGTGTTACATTGAGGGGTGTGGATATAATAGAGTGTTACAGTGAGGGATGTGGTATATATCAGAGTGTTACTGTGAGTGGTGTGGGATAAATCAGACTATTACAGTGAGGGGTGTGGGATATATTAGAGTGTTACAATGAGGGGTGTGGGGTATATCAGAGTGTTACAGTGAGGGAAGTGGCGTATATCAGGGTGTTACTTTGAGGGGTGTGGGGTACATCAGAGTGTTACAGTGAGGGGTGTGGGGTATTTCAGGGTGTTACAGTGAGGTGTGTGGTATATCAGAGTGTTATAGTGAGGTGTGTGGGATATATCAGAGTGTTACAGTGAGGGGTGTGGGATATATCAGAGTGTTATAGTGAGGTGTGTGGGATATATCAGAGTGTTACAGTGAGCGGTGTGGGATATAATCAGAGTGTCAAAGTGAGTGGTGTGGGATATATCAGAGTGTTACTGTGAAGTCTATGGGATATGTCAGAGTGTTACAGTGTGGGGTGTGGTGTATATCAGAGTGTTACAGTGAGTGATGTGTGGTGTATCAGAGTGTTACAGTGAGGGGTATGAGGTATATCAGAGTGTTACAGTGAGGGGTGTGGGATATATCAGAGTGTTACAGTGAGGGGTGTGGGATATATCAGAGTGTTACAGTGTGGTGTGTGGGATATATCAGAGTGCTACAGTGAGGTGTGTGGGGTATATCAGAGTGTTACTGTGAAGTCTATGGGATATGTCAGAGTGTTACAGTGTGGGGTGTGGTGTATCTCAGAGTGTTACAGTGAGGTGTGTTGGATATATCAGATTGTTACAGTGAGGAAGTGGGGTATATCAGAGTGATACAGTGAGTGATGTGTGGTATATCAGAGTGTTACAGTGAGGTGTATGAGGTATATCAGAGTGTTACAGTGAAGGGTGTGGGATATATCTGAGTGATACAGTGAGGGATGTGGGGTATATCAGAGTGTTACAGTGAGGGCTATGAGTTATATCAGAGTGTTACAGTGAAAGGTGTGGGATATATCTGAGTGTTACAATGAGGGGTGTGGGATATATCAGAGTGTAACAGTGAGGGGTGTTGGATATTGCAGAGTGTTACAGTGAGGAGTGTGGGATATATCAGATTGTTACAGTGAGGGGTGTGGAATATATCAGAGTGTTACAGTGAGGGGTGTGCGGTATATCAGAGTGTTACAGTGAGGGGTGAGGGGTATATCAGAGTGTTACAGTGAGGGGTGTGGGGTATATCATATTGTTACAGTGAGGGGTGTGGGGTATATCAGAGTACTACAGTGAGGGGTGTAGGGTATGTCATGGTGTTACAGTGAGGGGTGTGGGGTATATCATAGTAATACAATGAGGGGTGTGGGGTATATCAGAGTGTTACAGTGAGGGGTGTGGGTTATATCAGAGTGTTTCAATGAGGGGTGTGGGGTATATCAGAGTGTTACAGTGAGGGGTATGCCGTATATCAGAATGTTACAGTGAGGGGTGTGGGATATATCAGAGTGTTACAGTGAGGGGTGTGGGATAAATCAGAGTGTTACAGTGAGGTGTGTGGTGTATATCACTGTGTTAAAGTGAGGGGTGTGGGGTATATCAGAGTGTTACAGTGAGGGGTGTGGGATATATCAGAGTGATACTGTGAGGGGTGTGGGATATATGAGAGTGTTACAGTGAGGGGTTTGGGATATATCAGAGTGTTACAGTGAGGGGTGTGGCGTATATGAGATTGTTACAGTGAGGGGTGTGGTATATATCAGAGTGTTACATTGAGGGGTGTGGGGTATATCAGACTGTTACAGTGAGGGGTGTGGGATATAACAGAGTGTTACAGTGATGGTTGTGGGGTATATCAGAGTATTACAGTTTGGGGTGTGGGATATAACAGAGTGTTACAGTGAGGACTGTGGGGTATATCAGAGTGTTACAGTGAGGGGTGTGAGGCATATCAGAGTGTTACAGTGAGGGGTGTGGATATAATAGAGTGTTACAGTGAGGGATGTGGTATATATCAGAGTGTTACTGTGAGTGCTGTGGGATAAATCAGAGTATTACAGTGAGGGGTGTGGGATATATCAGAGTGTTACAGTGAGGGGTGTGGGGTATATCAGGGTGTTACTTTGAGGGGTGTGGTGTATATCAGAGTATTACAGTGAGCGGTGTGGGGTATATCAGGGTGTTACAGTGAGGTGTGTGGTATATCAGAGTGTTATAGTGAGGTGTGTGGGATATATCAGAGTGTTACAGTGAGGTGTGTGGGATATATCAGAGTGTTAAAGTGAGGGGTGTGGGATAAATCCGAGTGTTACAGTGAGCTGTGTGGGGTATATCAGTGTGTTAAAGTGAGGGGTGTGGGGTATATCAGATTGTTACAGTGAGGGGTGTGGGGTATATCAGAGTGTTACAGTGAGGGTTGTGGGGTATATCAGTGTTACAGTGAGGGGTGTGGGGTATATCAGTGTGTTAAAGTGAGGGGTGTGGGGTATATCAGAGTGTTACAGTGAGGGGTGTGGGATATATCAGAGTGTTACACTGAGGGGTGTGGGATATATCAGAGTGTTAAAGTGAAGGTTGTGGGGTATATCAGAGTGTTACAGTGAGGTGTGGGATATATCAGAGTGTTACACTGAGGGGTGTGGGATATATCAGAGTGTTACAGTGAAGGGTGTGGGGTATATCAGAGTGTTACAGTGAGGGGTGTGGTGTATATCAGAGTGTTACAGTGAGGGGTGTGGGATATATCAGAGTGTTACAGTGAGGGGTGTGGGATATATCAGAATGTTACAGTGAGGGGTGTGGGGTATATCAGAGTGTTACAGTGAGGGGTGTGGGGTATATCAGTGTTACAGTGAGGGGTGTGGGATATATCAGAGTGTTACAGTGAGGGGTGTGGGATATATCAGAGTGTTACAGTGAGGGGTGTGGGGTATATCAGTGTGTTACAGTGAGGGTTTTGGGGTATATCAGTGTTACAGTGAGGGGTGTGGGATATATCAGAGTGTTACAGTGAGGGGTGTGGGATATATCAGAATGTTACAGTGAGGGGTGTGGGGTATATCAGTGTTACAGTGAGGGGTGTGGGATATATCAGAGTGTTACAGTGAGGGGTGTGGGATATATCAGAGTGTTACAGTGAGGTGTGTGGGGTATATCAGTGTTACAGTGAGGGGTGTGTGGTATATCAGTGTGTTAAAGTGAGGGGTGTGGGGTATATCAGAGTGTTACAGTGAGGGGTGTGGGATATATCAGAGTGTTACAGTGAGGGGTGTGGGGTATATCAGAGTGTTACAGTGAGGGGTGTGCGGTATATCAGAGTGTTACAGTGAGGGGTGAGGGGTATATCAGAGTGTTACAGTGAGGGGTGTGGGGTATATCATATTGTGACAGTGAGGGGTGTGGGGTATATCAGAGTGTTACATTGAGGGGTTGGGATATATCAGAGTGTTACTGTGAGGGGTGTGGGGTATATCAGAGTGTTACAGTGAGGGGTGTAGGGTATGTCATGGTGTTACAGTGAGGGGTGTGGGGTATATCAGAGTATTACAATGAGGGGTGTGGGGTATATCAGAGTGTTACAGTGAGGGGTGTGGGTTATATCAGAGTGTTACAATGAGGGGTGTGGGGTATATCAGAGTGTTACAGTGAGGGGTATGCCGTATATCAGAATGTTACAGTGAGGGGTGCGGGATATATCAGAGTGTTACAGTGAGGGGTGTGGGATAAATCAGAGTGTTACAGTGAGGTGTGTGGTGTATATCACTGTGTTAAAATGAGGGGTGTGGGGTATATCAGAGTGTTACAGTGAGGGGTGTGGGATATATCAGAGTGTTACTGTGAGGGGTGTGGGATATATGAGAGTATTACAGTGAGGGGTTTGGGATATATCAGAGTGTTACAGTGAGGGGTGTGGGGCATGTTAGAGTGTTACTGTGAGGGGTGTGGCGTATATGAGATTGTTACAGTGAGGGGTGTGGTATATATCAGAGTGTTACATTGAGGGGTGTGGGGTATATCAGACTGTTACAGTGAGGGGTGTGGGATATAACAGAGTGTTACAGTGAGGGTTGTGGGGTATATCAGAGTATTACAGTTAGGGGTGTGGGATATAACAGAGTGTTACAGTGAGGACTGTGGGGTATATCAGAGTGTTACAGTGAGGGGTGTGAGGCATATCAGAGTGTTACAGTGAGGGGTGTGGATATAATAGAGTGTTACAGTGAGGGATGTGGTATATATCAGAGTGTTACTGTGAGTGCTGTGGGATAAATCAGAGTATTACAGTGAGGGGTGTGGGATATATCAGAGTGTTACAGTGAGGGGTGTGGGGTATATCAGAGTGTTACAGTGAGGGATGTGGGGTATATCAGGGTGTTACTTTGAGGCGTGTGGTGTATATCAGAGTATTACAGTGAGCGGTGTGGGGTATATCAGGGTGTTACAGTGAGGTGTGTGGTATATCAGAGTGTTATAGTGAGGTGTGTGGGATATATCAGAGTGTTACAGTGAGGTGTGTGGGATATATCAGAGTGTTACAGTGAGCGGTGTGGGATATAAGCAGAGTGTCAAAGTGATTGGTGTGGGATATATCATAGTGTTACTGTGAAGTCTATGGGATATGTCAGAGTGTTACAGTGTGGAGTGTGGTGTATATCAGAGTTTTACAGTGAGGGGTGTTGGATATATCAGATTGTTCCAGTGAGGAAGTGGGGTATATCAGAGTGTTACAGTGAGTGATGTGTGGTATATCAGAGTGTTACAGTGAGGGGTATGAGGTATATCAGAGTGTTACAGTGAGGGGTGTGGTGTATCTCAGAGTGTTACAGTGAGGGGTGTTGGATATATCAGATTGTTACAGTGAGGAAGTGGGGTATATCAGAGTGTTACAGTGAGTGATGTGTGGTATATCAGAGTGTTACAGTGAGGGGTATGACGTATATCAGAGTGTTACAGTGAAGTGTGTGGGATATATCTGAGTGATACAGTGAGGGATGTGGGGTATATCAGAGTGTTACAGTGAGGGCTATGAGTTATATCAGAGTGTTACAGTGAAGGGTGTGGGATATATCTGAGTGTTACAATGAGGGGTGTGGGATATATCAGAGTGTAACAGTGAGGGGTGTGGTGTATATCTGAGTGTTACTGTGAGGGGTGTGGGATATATCAGAGTGTTGCAATGAGGGGTGTGGGATAGAGCAGAGTGTTACACTGAGGCGTGTGGGATATATCATAGTGTTACAGTGAGGGATGTGCAGTTCATCAGAGTGTTACAATGAGGGGTGTGGGGTATATCAGAGTGTTACAGTGAGGTGTGTGGGGTATATCAGAGTATTACAGTGAGGGGTGTGGGGTATATCAGAGTGTTACAGTGAGGGGTGTGGGATATATCAGAGTGTTACAGTGTGGGGTGTGGGGTATATCAGATTGTTACAGTGAGGGGTGTGTGTTATATCAGAGTGTTAAACTGAGGCGTGTGGGGGTATATCAGAGTGTTACAGTGAGGGGTGTGGGGTATTTCAGAGTGTTACAGTGAGGGGTGTGGGGTATATCAGAGTGTTACAGTGAGGGGTTTGGCGTATATCAGAGTGTTACAGTGAGGGGTGTGGGGTATATCAGAGTGTTACAGTGAGGGGTGTGGGGTATATCAGATTGTTACAGTGAGGGGTGTGGGGTATATCAGAGTGTTACTGTGAGGGGTGTTGGGTATATCATGGTGTTACAGTGAGGGTTGTGGGGTATATCAGAGTGTTACAGTGAGCGGTGTGTGGTATATCAGAGGGTCACAGTGAGGGGTGTGGTGTATATCAGAGTGTTACAGTGAGGGGTGTGGGGTATATCAGAGTGTTATAGTGAGGGGTGTGTGTTATATCAGAGTGTTACAGTGAGGGGTGTGGGGTATATCAGAGTGTTACAGTGAGGGGTTTGGCGTATATCAGAATGTTACAGTGAGGGTTGTGGGATATATCAGAGTGTTAAAGTGAGGGGTGTGGGATCAATCCGAGTGTTACAGTGAGCTGTGTGGGGTATATCAGTGTGTTAAAGTGAGGGGTGTGGGGTATATCAGATTGTTACAGTGAAGGGTGTGGGGTATATCAGAGTGTTACAGTGAGGGATGTGGGGTATATCAGTGTTACAGTGAGGGGTGTGGGGTATATCAGTGTGTTAAAGTGAGGGGTGTGGGGTATATCAGAGTGTTACAGTGAGGGGTGTGGGATATATCAGAGTGTTACACTGAGGGGTGTGGGATATATCAGAGTGTTACAGTGAAGGGTGTGGGGTATATCAGAGTGTTACAGTGAGGTGTGGGATATATCAGAGTGTTACACTGAGGGGTGTGGGATATATCAGAGTGTTACAGTGAAGGGTGTGGGGTATATCAGAGTGTTACAGTGAGGGGTGTGGTGTATATCAGAGTGTTACAGTGAGGGGTGTGGGATATATCAGAATGTTACAGTGAGGGGTGTGGGGTATATCAGTGTTACAGTGAGGGGTGTGGGATATATCAGAGTGTTACAGTGAGGGGTGTGGGATATATCAGAGTGTTACAGTGAGGGGTGTGGGGTATATCAGAGTGTTACAGTGAGGGTTGTGGGATATATCAGTGTTACAGTGAGGGGTGTGGGGTATATCAGAGTGTTACAGTGAGGGGTGTGGGACATATCAGAATGTTACAGTGAGGGGTGTGGGGTATATCAGTGTTACAGTGAGGGGTGTGGGATATATCAGAGTGTTACAGTGAGGGGTGTGGGATATATCAGAGTGTTACAGTGAGGTGTGTGGGGTATATCAGTGTTACAGTGAGGGGTGTGGGGTATATCAGTGTGTTAAAGTGAGGGGTGTGGGGTATATCAGAGTGTTACAGTGAGGGGTGTGGGATTTATCAGAGTGTTACACTGAGGGGTGTGGGGTATATCAGAGTGTTACAGTGAGGGGTGTGGGATATATCAGAGTGTTACAGTGAGGGGTGTGGGGTATATCAGAGTGTTACAGTGAGGGGTGTGGGATATATCAGTGTGTTACAGTGAGGGGTGTGGGGTATATCAGAGTGTTACAGGGAAGTGTGTGGGGTATGTCAGAGTGTTACAGTGAGGGGTGTGGGGTATATCAGAGTGTTACAGTGAGGTGTGTGGGATATATCAGAGTGTTACAGTGAGGGGTGTGGGTTATATCAGAATGTTACAGTGAGGGGTGTGGGATATATCAGAGTGTTACAGTGATGTGTGGTGTTTATCAGAGTGTTAAAGTGAGGTGTGTGGGATATATCCGAGTGTTACAGTGAGGGCTGTGGTTTATATCAGAGTGTTACAGTGAGGGGTGTGGGGTATATCAGAGTGTTACAGTGAGGGGTGTGGGGTATATCAGATTGTTACAGTGAGGGGTGTGGGGTATATCAGAATGTTACAGTGAGGGGTGTGGGATATATCAGAGCGTTACAGTGAGGAGTGTGGGATAAATCAGAGAGTTAATGTGAGAGGTGTGGGATATATCAGAGTGTTACAGTGAGGAGTGTGGGATATATCAGTGTTACAGTGAGGGGTGTGGGGTATATCAGAGTGTTACAGTGAGGGGTGTGGGGTATATCAGTGTGTTACAGTGAGGGGTGTGGTGTATATCAGAGTGTTACAGTGAGGAGTCAGCAGTATATCAGTGTGTTGCAGTGAGGGGTGTGGGATATATCAGAGTGTTACAATGAGGGGTGTGAGATATATCAGAGTCTTACAGTGAGCGGAGTGGGATATATCAGAGTGTTACAGTGAGGGGTGTGGGATATATCAGAGTGTTACAGTGACGGGTGTGTGTTATATCAGAGTGTTACAGTGAGGGGTGTGGTGTATATCAGAGTTACAGTGAGGGGTGTGGGCTATATCAGAGTGTTACAGTGAGGGGTGTGGGATATATCAGAGTGTTACAGTGAGGGGTGTTGGGTATATCAGAGTGTTACAGTGAGAGGTGTGGGGTATATCAGATTGTTACAGTGAGGGGTGTGGGGTATATCAGTGTGTTAAAGTGAGGGGTGTGGGGTATATCAGAGTGTTACAGTGAGGGGTGTGGGATATATCAGAGTGTTACAGTGAGGGGTGTGGGGTATATCAGAGTGTTACAGTGAGGGGTGTGCGGTATATCAGAGTGTTACAGTGAGGGGTGAGGGGTATATCAGAGTGTTACAGTGAGGGGTGTGGGGTATATCATATTGTGACAGTGAGGGGTGTGGGGTATATCAGAGTGTTACATTGAGGGGTTGGGATATATCAGAGTGTTACTGTGAGGGGTGTGGGGTATATCAGAGTGTTACAGTGAGGGGTGTAGGGTATGTCATGGTGTTACAGTGAGGGGTGTGGGGTATATCAGAGTATTACAATGAGGGGTGTGGGGTATATCAGAGTGTTACAGTGAGGGGTGTGGGTTATATCAGAGTGTTACAATGAGGGGTGTGGGGTATATCAGAGTGTTACAGTGAGGGGTATGCCGTATATCAGAATGTTACAGTGAGGGGTGCGGGATATATCAGAGTGTTACAGTGAGGGGTGTGGGATAAATCAGAGTGTTACAGTGAGGTGTGTGGTGTATATCACTGTGTTAAAGTGAGGGGTGTGGGGTATATCAGAGTGTTACAGTGAGGGGTGTGGGATATATCAGAGTGTTACTGTGAGGGGTGTGGGATATATGAGAGTGTTACAGTGAGGGGTTTGGGATATATCAGAGTGTTACAGTGAGGGGTGTGGGGCATGTTAGAGTGTTACTGTGAGGGGTGTGGCGTATATGAGATTGTTACAGTGAGGGGTGTGGTATATATCAGAGTGTTACATTGAGGGGTGTGGGGTATATCAGACTGTTACAGTGAGGGGTGTGGGATATAACAGAGTGTTACAGTGAGGGTTGTGGGGTATATCAGAGTATTACAGTTAGGGGTGTGGGATATAACAGAGTGTTACAGTGAGGACTGTGGGGTATATCAGAGTGTTACAGTGAGGGGTGTGAGGCATATCAGAGTGTTACAGTGAGGGGTGTGGATATAATAGAGTGTTACAGTGAGGGATGTGGTATATATCAGAGTGTTACTGTGAGTGCTGTGGGATAAATCAGAGTATTACAGTGAGGGGTGTGGGATATATCAGAGTGTTACAGTGAGGGGTGTGGGGTATATCAGAGTGTTACAGTGAGGGATGTGGGGTATATCAGGGTGTTACTTTGAGGGGTGTGGTGTATATCAGAGTATTACAGTGAGCGGTGTGGGGTATATCAGGGTGTTACAGTGAGGTGTGTGGTATATCAGAGTGTTATAGTGAGGTGTGTGGGATATATCAGAGTGTTACAGTGAGGTGTGTGGGATATATCAGAGTGTTACAGTGAGCGGTGTGGGATATAAGCAGACTGTCAAATTGATTGGTGTGGGATATATCATAGTGTTACTGTGAAGTCTATGGGATATGTCAGAGTGTTACAGTGTGGAGTGTGGTGTATATCAGAGTTTTACAGTGAGGGGTGTTGGATATATCAGATTGTTCCAGTGAGGAAGTGGGGTATATCAGAGTGTTACAGTGAGGGGTGTGGTGTATCTCAGAGTGTTACAGTGAGGGGTGTTGGATATATCAGATTGTTACAGTGAGGAAGTGGGGTATATCAGAGTGTTACAGTGAGTGATGTGTGGTATATCAGAGTGTTACAGTGAGGGGTATGACGTATATCAGAGTGTTACAGTGAAGTGTGTGGGATATATCTGAGTGATACAGTGAGGGATGTGGGGTATATCAGAGTGTTACAGTGAGTGATGTGTGGTATATCAGAGTGTTACAGTGAGGGGTATGACGTATATCAGAGTGTAACAGTGAGGGGTGTGGTGTATATCTGAGTGTTACTGTGAGGGGTGTGGGATATATCAGAGTGTTACAATGAGGGGTGTGGGATAGAGCAGAGTGTTACACTGAGGCGTGTGGGATATATCATAGTGTTACAGTGAGGGATGTGCAGTTCATCAGAGTGTTACAATGAGGGGTGTGGGGTATATCAGAGTGTTACAGTGAGGTGTGTGGGGTATATCAGAGTATTACAGTGAGGGGTGTGGGGTATATCAGAGTGTTACAGTGAGGGGTGTGGGATATATCAGAGTGTTACAGTGTGGGGTGTGGGGTATATCAGATTGTTACAGTGAGGGGTGTGTGTTATATCAGAGTGTTAAACTGAGGCGTGTGGGGGTATATCAGAGTGTTACAGTGAGGGGTGTGGGGTATTTCAGAGTGTTACAGTGAGGGGTGTGGGGTATATCAGAGTGTTACAGTGAGGGGTTTGGCGTATATCAGAGTGTTACAGTGAGGGGTGTGGGGTATATCAGAGTGTTACAGTGAGGGGTGTGGGGTATATCAGATTGTTACAGTGAGGGGTGTGGGGTATAACAGAGTGTTACTGTGAGGGGTGTTGGGTATATCATGGTGTTACAGTGAGGGTTGTGGGGTATATCAGAGTGTTACAGTGAGGGGTGTGTGGTATATCAGAGGGTCACAGTGAGGGGTGTGGTGTATATCAGAGTGTTACAGTGAGGGGTGTGGGGTATATCAGAGTGTTAGAGTGAGGGGTGTGTGTTATATCAGAGTGTTACAGTGAGGGGTGTGGGGTATATCAGAGTGTTACAGTGAGGGGTTTGGCGTATATCAGAATGTTACAGTGAGGGTTGTGGGATATATCAGAGTGTTAAAGTGAGGGGTGTGGGATAAATCCGAGTGTTACAGTGAGCTGTGTGGGGTATATCAGTTTGTTAAAGTGAGGGGTGTGGGGTATATCAGATTGTTACAGTGAAGGGTGTGGGGTATATCAGAGTGTTACAGTGAGGGTTGTGGGGTCTGTCAGTGTTACAGTGAGGGGTGTGGGGTATATCAGTGTGTTAAAGTGAGGGGTGTGGGGTATATCAGAGTGTTACAGTGAGGGGTGTGGGATATATCAGAGTGTTACACTGAGGGGTGTGGGATATATCAGAGTGTTACAGTGAAGGGTGTGGGGTATATCAGAGTGTTACAGTGAGGTGTGGGATATATCAGAGTGTTACACTGAGGGGTGTGGGATATATCAGAGTGTTACAGTGAAGGGTGTGGGATATATCAGAATGTTACAGTGAGGGGTGTGGGGTATATCAGTGTTACAGTGAGGGGTGTGGGATATATCAGAGTGTTACAGTGAGGGGTGTGGGATATATCAGAGTGTTACAGTGAGGGGTGTGGGGTATATCAGAGTGTTACAGTGAGGGTTGTGGGATATATCAGTGTTACAGTGAGGGGTGTGGGATATATCAGAGTGTTACAGTGAGGGGTGTGGGACATATCAGAATGTTACAGTGAGGGGTGTGGGGTATATCAGTGTTACAGTGAGGGGTGTGGGATATATCAGAGTGTTACAGTGAGGGGTGTGGGATATATCAGAGTGTTACAATGAGGTGTGTGGGGTATATCAGTGTTACAGTGAGGGGTGTGGGGTATATCAGTGTTACAGTGAGGGGTGTGGGATATATCAGAGTGTTACAGTGAGGGGTGTGGGATATATCAGAGTGTTACAGTGAGGGGTGTGGGGTATATCAGAGTGTTACAGTGAGGGTTGTGGGATATATCAGTGTTACAGTGAGGGGTGTGGGATATATCAGAGTGTTACAGTGAGGGGTGTGGGACATATCAGAATGTTACAGTGAGGGGTGTGGGGTATATCAGTGTTACAGTGAGGGGTGTGGGATATATCAGAGTGTTACAGTGAGGGGTGTGGGATATATCAGAGTGTTACAATGAGGTGTGTGGGGTATATCAGTGTTACAGTGAGGGGTGTGGGGTATATCAGTGTGTTAAAGTGAGGGGTGTGGGGTATATCAGAGTGTTACAGTGAGGGGTGTGGGATTTATCAGAGTGTTACACTGAGGGGTGTGGGGTATATCAGAGTGTTACTGTGAGGGGTGTGGGATATATCAGAGTGTTACAGTGAGGGGTGTGGGGTATATCAGAGTGTTACAGTGAGGGTTGTGGGATATATCAGTGTTTTACAGTGAGGGGTGTGGGGTATATCAGAGTGTTACAGTGAAGTGTGTGGGGTATGTCAGAGTGTTACAGTGAGGGGTGTGGGGTATATCAGAGTGTTACAGTGAGGTGTGCGGGATATATCAGAGTGTTACAGTGAGGGGTGTGGGTTATATCAGAGTGTTACAGTGAGGGGTGTGGGATATATCAGAGTGTTACAGTGATGTGTGGTGTATATCAGAGTGTTAAAGTGAGGTGTGTGGGATATATCCGAGTGTTACAGTGAGGGCTGTGGTTTATATCAGAGTGTTACAGTGAGGGGTGTGGGGTATATCAGAGTGTTACAGTGAGGGGTGTGGGGTATATCAGATTGTTACAGTGAGGGGTGTGGGGTATATCAGAATGTTACAGTGAGGGGTGTGGGATATATCAGAGCGTTACAGTGAGGAGTGTGGGATAAATCAGAGAGTTAATGTGAGAGGTGTGGGATATATCAGAGTGTTACAGTGAGGAGTGTGGGATATATCAGTGTTACAGTGAGGGGTGTGGGGTATATCAGAGTGTTACAGTGAGGGGTGTGGGGTATATCAGTGTGTTACAGTGACGGGTGTGGTGTATATCAGAGTGTTACAGTGAGGAGTCAGCAGTATATCAGTGTGTTGCAGTGAGGGGTGTGGGATATATCAGAGTGTTACAATGAGGGGTGTGAGATATATCAGAGTCTTACAGTGAGCGGAGTGGGATATATCAGAGTGTTACAGTGAGGGGTGTGGGATATATCAGAGTGTTACAGTGACGGGTGTGTGTTATATCAGAGTGTTACAGTGAGGGGTGTGGTGTATATCAGAGTTACAGTGAGGGGTGTGGGCTATATCAGAGTGTTACAGTGAGGGGTGTGGGATATATCAGAGTGTTACAGTGAGGGGTGTTGGGTATATCAGAGTGTTACAGTGAGAGGTGTGGGGTATATCAGATTGTTACAGTGAGGGGTGTGGGATATATCAGAGTGTTACAGTGAGGGGTGTGGGATATATCAGAGTGTTACAGTGAGGGGTGTGGGATATATCAGAGTGTTACAGTGAGGGGTATTGTGTATATCAGAGTGTTACAGTGAGGGGTGTGGGGTATATCAGAGTGTTACAGTGAGGGGTGTGGGATATATCAGTGTGTTACAGTGAGGGGTGTGGGGTATATCAGAGTTTTACAGTGAGGGGAGTGGGATATATCAGAGTGTTACAGTGAGGTGTGGGGTATATCAGAGTGTTACAGTGAGTGGGGTGGGAGGTATATCAGAGTGTTACAGTGAGGGGTGTGGGATATTTCGGAGTGTTACAGTGAGGGGTGTGGGGTATATCAGAGTGTTACAGTGAGGAGTGTGGGGTATATCAGAGTGTTACAGTGAGTGGGGTGGCAGGTATATCAGAGTGTTACATTAAGGGGTTTGGGGTATATCAGAGTGTTACAGTGAGGGGTGTGGGGTATATCAGAGTGTTACAGTGAGGGGTGTTGTGTATATCAGATTGTTACAGTGAGGGGTGTGGGGTATATCAGAGTGTTACTGTGAGGGGTGTTGGGTATATCATGGTGTTACAGTGAGGGTTGTGGGGTATATCAGAGTGTTACAGTGAGGGATGTGGGGTATATCAGAGTGTCACAGTGAGGGGTGTGGTGTATATCAGAGTGTTACAGTGAGGGGTGTGGGGTATATCAGAGTGTTATAGTGAGGGGTGTGTGTTATATCAGAGTGTTACAGTGAGGGGTGTGGGGTATATCAGAGTGTTACAGTGAGGGGTTTGGCGTATATCAGAATGTTACAGTGAGGGTTGTGGGATATATCAGAGTGTTAAAGTGAGGGATGTGGGATAAATCCGAGTGTTACAGTGAGGTGTGTGGGGTATATCAGTGTGTTAAAGTGAGGGGTGTGGGGTATATCAGAGTGTTACAGTGAGGGGTGTGGGATATATGAGTGTGTTAAAGTGAGGGGTGTGGGGTATATCAGAGTGTTACAGTGAGGGTTGTGGGGTATATCAGTGTTACAGTGAGGGGTGTGGGGTTTATCAGTGTGTTAAAGTGAGGGGTGTGGGGTATATCAGAGTGTTACAGTGAAGGGTGTGGGATATATCAGAGTGTTACACTGAGGGGTGTGGGATATATCAGAGTGTTACAGTGAAGGGTGTGGGGTATATCAGAGTGTTACAGTGAGGGGTGTGCTGTATATCAGAGTGTTACAGTGAGGGGTGTGGGATATATCAGAGTGATACAGTGAGGGGTGTGGGTTATATGAGAGTGTTACAGTGAGGGGTGTGGGATATATCAGAGTGTTACAGTGAGGGGTGTGGATATAATAGAGTGTTACAGTGAGGGGTGTGGGGTATATCAGAGTGTTACTGTGAGGGGTGTGGGGTATATCAGAGTGTTACTGTGAGTGGTGTGGGATAAATCAGAGTATTACAGTGAGGCGTGTGGGATATATCAGAGTGTTACAGTGAGGGGTGTGGGGTATATCAGAGTGTTACAGTGAGGGATGTGGGGTATATCAGGGTGTTACTTTGAGGGGTGTGGGGTATATCAGAGTGTTACAGTGAGGGGTGTGGGGTATATCAGGGTGTTACAGTGAGGTGTGTGGTATATCAGAGTGTTATAGTGAGGTGTGTGGGATATATCAGAGTGTTACAGTGAGCGGTGTGGGATATATCAGAGTGTTACAGTGAGGGGTGCGGGATATATCAGAGTGTTACAGTGATGTGTGTGGGGTATTTCAGAGTGTTACTGTGAGCGGTGTGGGATATAATCAGAGTGTCAAAGTGAGGGGTGTGGGATATATCAGAGTGTTACTGTGAAGTCTATGGGATATGACAGAGTGTTACAGTGTGGGGTGTGGTGTATATCAGAGTTTTACAGTGAGGGGTGATGGATATATCAGATTGTTACAGTGAGGAAGTGGGGTATATCAGAGTGTTACAGTGAGTGATGTGTGCTATTTCAGAGTGTTACAGTGAGGGGTGTTGGATATATCAGATTGTTACAGTGAGGAAGTGGGGTATATCAGAGTGTTACAGTGAGTGATGTGTGGTATATCCGAGTGTTACAGTGAGGGGTATGAGGTATATCAGAGTGTTACAGTGAAGGCTGTGGGATATATCTGAGTGTTACAGTGAGGGATGTGGGGTATATCAGAGTGTTACAGTGCGGGCTATGAGTTATATCAGAGTGTTACAGTGAAGGGTGTGGGATATATCTGAGTGTTACAATGAGGGGTATGAGATATATCAGAGTGTAACAGTGAGGGGTGTGGTGTATATCTGAGTGTTACTGTGAAGGGTGTGGGATATATCAGAGTGTTACAATGAGGGGTGTTGGATATAGCAGAGTGTTACAGTGAGGCGTGTGGGAAACATCAGAGTGTTACAGTGAGGGGTGTGGGGTATATCAGAGTGTTAAAGTGAGGCGTGTGGGGGTATATCAGAATGTTACAGTGAGGGGTCTGGGGTATATCAGAGTGTTAAAGTGAGGCGTGTGGGGGTATATCAGAGTGTTACAGTGTGGGGTGTGGGGTACATCAGATTGTTACAGTGAGGGTTGTGTGTTATATCAGAGTGTTAAAGTGAGGCGTGTGGGGGTATATCAGAGTGTTACAGTGGGGGGTGTGGGGTATATCTGTGTGTTACAGTGAGGGGTGTGGGGTTTTTCAGAGTGTTACAGTGAGGGGTGTGGGGTATATAAGAGTGTTACAGTGAGGGGTGTGTCTTATATCCGAGTTCTACAATGAGGGCTGTTGGATACATCTGAGTGTTACAGTGAGGGGTCTGGTTTATATCAGAGTGTTACAGTGAGGTGTGTGGGGTATATCAGTGTGTTACTGTGAGGGGTGTGCGTTATATCAGAGTGTTACTTTGAGGTGTGTGGGGTATGTCAGAGTGTTACAGTGAGGGGTGTGGGGTATATCAGAGTGTTACAGTGAGGTGTGCGGTATATATCAGAGTGTTACAGTGAGGGGTGTGGGTTATATCAGAGTGTTACAGTGAGGGGTGTGGGATATATCAGTGTGTTACTGTGAGGGGTGTGCGTTATATCAGAGTGTTACTTTGAGGAGTGTTGGGTATATCAGAGTGTTACTGTGAGGGGTGTGGGCTATATCAGTGTTACAGTGAGGTGTGTGGGTTATATCAGCGTGTAACAGTGAGGGGTGTGGGGTATATCACAGTGTTACAGTGAGGGATGTGGGATATATCAGAGTGTTACAGTGAGGGGTGTGGGGTATATCAGAGTGTTACAGTGAGGGGTGTGGGATATATCACAGTGTTACAGTGAGGGGTGTGGGATATATCAGAGTGTTACAGTGAGGGGTGTGGCGTATATCAGAGTGTTACAGTGAGGGGTGTGGAATATATCAGTGTGTTACAGTGAGGGGTGTGGGATATATCAGAATGTTACAGTGTGGAGTGTGGGATATCAGCGTGTTACAGTGAGGGATGTGGGGTATATCAGAGTTTAACTGTGAGGGGTGTTGGGGTATATCAGAGTGTTACAGTGAGGTGTGTGGGATATGTCAGAGTGTTACAGTGAGGGGTGTGGGATATAACAGAGTGTTACAGTGCGGGGTGTGGGGTATATCAGAGTGTTACGGTGAGGGGTGTGGGGTATAACAGACTGTTACAGTGAGGGTTGTGGAGTATATCAAGTGTTACAGTGAGGGGTGTTGGATATATCAGAGTTTTACAGTGAGGGGTGTGGTGTATATCGGAGAGTTTCAGTGAGGAGTGTGGGGTAGAACAGAGTGTTACAGTGAGGTGTGTGGGGTATATCAGAGTGTTAAAGTGAGGGGTGTGGGATATATCAGTGTGTTACAGTGAGGGGTGTGGGGTATATCAGAGTGTTACAGTGAAGTGTGTGGGGTATGTCAGAGTGTTACAGTGAGGGGTGTGGGGTATATCAGAGTGTTACAGTGAGGTGTGCGGGATATATCAGAGTGTTACAGTGAGGGGTGTGGGTTATATCAGAGTGTTACAGTGAGGGGTGTGGGATATATCAGAGTGTTACAGTGATGTGTGGTGTATATCAGAGTGTTAAAGTGAGGTGTGTGGGATATATCCGAGTGTTACAGTGGGGGCTGTGGTTTATATCAGAGTGTTACAGTGAGGGGTGTGGGGTATATCAGAGTGTTACAGTGAGGGGTGTGGGGTATATCAGATTGTTACAGTGAGGGGTGTGGGGTATATCAGAATGTTACAGTGAGGGGTTTGGGATATATCAGAGCGTTACAGTGAGGAGTGTGGGATAAATCAGAGAGTTAATGTGAGAGGTGTGGGATATATCAGAGTGTTACAGTGAGGAGTGTGGGATATATCAGTGTTACAGTGAGGGGTGTGGGGTATATCAGAGTGTTACAGTGAGGGGTGTGGGGTATATCAGTGTGTTACAGTGAGGGGTGTGGTGTATATCAGAGTCTTACAGTGAGGAGTCAGCAGTATATCAGTGTGTTGCAGTGAGGGGTGTGGGATATATCAGAGTGTTACAATGAGGGGTGTGAGATATATCAGAGTCTTACAGTGAGCGGAGTGGGATATATCAGAGTGTTACAGTGAGGGGTGTGGGATATATCAGAGTGTTACAGTGACGGGTGTGTGTTATATCAGAGTGTTACAGTGAGAGGTGTGGGGTATATCAGATTGTTACAGTGAGGGGTGTGGGATATATCAGAGTGTTACAGTGAGGGGTGTGGGATATATCAGAGTGTTACAGTGAGGGGTGTGGGATATATCAGAGTGTTACAGTGAGGGGTATTGTGTATATCAGAGTGTTACAGTGAGGGGTGTGGGGTATATCAGAGTGTTACAGTGAGGGGTGTGGGATATATCAGTGTGTTACAGTGAGGGGTGTGGGGTATATCAGAGTTTTACAGTGAGGGGAGTGGGATATATCAGAGTGTTACAGTGAGGTGTGGGGTATATCAGAGTGTTACAGTGAGTGGGGTGGGAGGTATATCAGAGTGTTACAGTGAGGGGTGTGGGATATTTCGGAGTGTTACAGTGAGGGGTGTGGGGTATATCAGAGTGTTACAGTGAGGAGTGTGGGGTATATCAGAGTGTTACAGTGAGTGGGGTGGCAGGTATATCAGAGTGTTACATTAAGGGGTGTGGGGTATATCAGAGTGTTACAGTGAGGGGTGTGGGGTATATCAGAGTGTTACAGTGAGGGGTGTTGTGTATATCAGATTGTTACAGTGAGGGGTGTGGGGTATATCAGAGTGTTACTGTGAGGGGTGTTGGGTATATCATGGTGTTACAGTGAGGGTTGTGGGGTATATCAGAGTGTTACAGTGAGGGGTGTGGGGTATATCAGAGTGTCACAGTGAGGGGTGTGGTGTATATCAGAGTGTTACAGTGAGGGGTGTGGGGTATATCAGAGTGTTATAGTGAGGGGTGTGTGTTATATCAGAGTGTTACAGTGAGGGGTGTGGGGTATATCAGAGTGTTACAGTGAGGGGTTTGGCGTATATCAGAATGTTACAGTGAGGGTTGTGGGATATATCAGAGTGTTAAAGTGAGGGATGTGGGATAAATCCGAGTGTTACAGTGAGGTGTGTGGGGTATATCAGTGTGTTAAAGTGAGGGGTGTGGGGTATATCAGAGTGTTACAGTGAGGGGTGTGGGATATATGAGTGTGTTAAAGTGAGGGGTGTGGGGTATATCAGAGTGTTACAGTGAGGGTTGTGGGGTATATCAGTGTTACAGTGAGGGGTGTGGGGTATATCAGTGTGTTAAAGTGAGGGGTGTGGGGTATATCAGAGTGTTACAGTGAAGTGTGTGGGATATATCAGAGTGTTACACTGAGGGGTGTGGGATATATCAGAGTGTTACAGTGAAGGGTGTGGGGTATATCAGAGTGTTACAGTGAGGGGTGTGCTGTATATCAGAGTGTTACAGTGAGGGGTGTGGGATATATCAGAGTGATACAGTGAGGGGTGTGGGTTATATGAGAGTGTTACAGTGAGGGGTGTGGGATATATCAGAGTGTTACAGTGAGGGGTGTGGATATAATAGAGTGTTACAGTGAGGGATGTGGGGTTTATCAGAGTGTTACAGTGAGGCGTGTGGGATATATCAGAGTGTTACAGTGAGGGGTGTGGGGTATATCAGAGTGTTACAGTGAGGGATGTGGGGTATATCAGGGTGTTACTTTGAGGGGTGTGGGGTATATCAGAGTGTTACAGTGAGGGGTGTGGGGTATATCAGGGTGTTACAGTGAGGTGTGTGGTATATCAGAGTGTTATAGTGAGGTGTGTGGGATATATCAGAGTGTTACAGTGACCGGTGTGGGATATATCAGAGTGTTACAGTGAGGGGTGCGGGATATATCAGAGTGTTACAGTGAGGTGTGTGGGGTATTTCAGAGTGTTACTGTGAGCGGTGTGGGATATAATCAGAGTGTCAAAGTGAGGGGTGTGGGATATATCAGAGTGTTACTGTGAAGTCTATGGGATATGACAGAGTGTTACAGTGTGGGGTGTGGTGTATATCAGAGTTTTACAGTGAGGGGTGATGGATATATCAGATTGTTACAGTGAGGAAGTGGGGTATATCAGAGTGTTACAGTGAGTGATGTGTGCTATTTCAGAGTGTTACAGTGAGGGGTGTTGGATATATCAGATTGTTACAGTGAGGAAGTGGGGTATATCAGAGTGTTACAGTGAGTGATGTGTGGTATATCCGAGTGTTACAGTGAGGGGTATGAGGTATATCAGAGTGTTACAGTGAAGGCTGTGGGATATATCTGAGTGTTACAGTGAGGGATGTGGGGTATATCAGAGTGTTACAGTGAGGGCTATGAGTTATATCAGAGTGTTACAGTGAAGGGTGTGGGATATATCTGAGTGTTACAATGAGGGGTATGAGATATATCAGAGTGTAACTGTGAGGGGTGTGGTGTATATCTGAGTGTTACTGTGAAGGGTGTGGGATATATCAGAGTGTTACAATGAGGGGTGTTGGATATAGCAGAGTGTTACAGTGAGGCGTGTGGGAAACATCAGAGTGTTACAGTGAGGGGTGTGGGGTATATCAGAGTGTTAAAGTGAGGCGTGTGGGGGTATATCAGAGTGTTACAGTGTGGGGTGTGGGGTACATCAGATTGTTACAGTGAGGGGTGTGTGTTATATCAGAGTGTTAAAGTGAGGCGTGTGTGGGTATATCAGAGTGTTACAGTGGGGGGTGTGGGGTATATCTGTGTGTTACAGTGAGGGGTGTGGGGTATTTCAGAGTGTTACAGTGAGGGGTGTGGGGTATATAAGAGTGTTACAGTGAGGGGTGTGTCTTATATCCGAGTTCTACAATGAGGGCTGTTGGATACATCTGAGTGTTACAGTGAGGGGTCTGGGTTATATCAGAGTGTTACAGTGAGGTGTGTGGGGTATATCAGAGTGTTACAGTGAGGTGGGTGGGGTATGTCAGAGTGTTACAGTGAGGGGTGTGGGGTATATCAGAGTGTTACAGTGAGGTGTGCGGTATATATCAGAGTGTTACAGTGAGGGGTGTGGGTTATATCAGAGTGTTACAGTGAGGGGTGTGGGATATATCAGTGTGTTACTGTGAGGGGTGTGCGTTATATCAGAGTGTTACTTTGAGGAGTGTTGGGTATATCAGAGTGTTACTGTGAGGGGTGTGGGCTATATCAGTGTTACATTGAGGTGTGTGGGTTATATCAGCGTGTAACAGTGAGGGGTGTGGGGTATATCACAGTGTTACAGTGAGGGATGTGGGATATATCAGAGTGTTACAGTGAGGGGTGTGGGGTATATCAGAGTGTTACAGTGAGGGGTGTGGGATATATCACAGTGTTACAGTGAGGGGTGTGGGATATATCAGAGTGTTACAGTGAGGGGTGTGGCGTATATCAGAGTGTTACAGTGAGGGGTGTGGAATATATCAGTGTGTTACAGTGAGGGGTGTGGGATATATCAGAATGTTACAGTGTGGAGTGTGGGATATCAGCGTGTTACAGTGAGGGATGTGGGGTATATCAGAGTTTAACTGTGAGGGGTGTTGGGGTATATCAGAGTGTTACAGTGAGGTGTGTGGGATATGTCAGAGTGTTACAGTGAGGGGTGTGGGATATAACAGAGTGTTACAGTGCGGGGTTTGGGGTATATCAGAGTGTTACGGTGAGGGGTGTGGGGTATAACAGACTGTTACAGTGAGGGTTGTGGAGTATATCAAGTGTTACAGTGAGGGGTGTTGGATATATCAGAGTGTTACAGTGAGGGGTGTGGTGTATATCGGAGAGTTTCAGTGAGGAGTGTGGGGTAGAACAGAGTGTTACAGTGAGGTGTGTGGGGTATATCAGAGTGTTAAAGTGAGGGGTGTGGGGTATATCAGAGTGTTACAGTGAGGGGTGTGGTGTATATCAGCGTGTAACATTGACCGCCCTTGTGTATATCAGAGTCTTACAGTGAGGGGTTTTGGATATATCAGAGTGTTACAGTGAGGGGTGTGGGATATATCAGTGTTACAGTGAGGGGTGTGGGGTATATCAGAGTGTTATAGTGAGGGGTGTGTGTTATATCAGAGTGTTACAGTGAGGGGTGTGGGGTATATCAGAGTGTTACAGTGAGGGGTTTGGCGTATATCAGAATGTTACAGTGAGGGTTGTGGGATATATCAGAGTGTTAAAGTGAGGGATGTGGGATAAATCCGAGTGTTACAGTGAGGTGTGTGGGGTATATCAGTGTGTTAAAGTGAGGGGTGTGGGGTATATCAGAGTGTTACAGTGAGGGGTGTGGGATATATGAGTGTGTTAAAGTGAGGGGTGTGGGGTATATCAGAGTGTTACAGTGAGGGTTGTGGGGTATATCAGTGTTACAGTGAGGGGTGTGGGGTATATCAGTGTGTTAAAGTGAGGGGTGTGGGGTATATCAGAGTGTTACAGTGAAGGGTGTGGGATATATCAGAGTGTTACACTGAGGGGTGTGGGATATATCAGAGTGTTACAGTGAAGGGTGTGGGGTATATCAGAGTGTTACAGTGAGGGGTGTGCTGTATATCAGAGTGTTACAGTGAGGGGTGTGGGATATATCAGAGTGATACATTGAGGGGTGTGGGTTATATGAGAGTGTTACAGTGAGGGGTGTGGGATATATCAGAGTGTTACAGTGAGGGGTGTGGATATAATAGAGTGTTACAGTGAGGGATGTGGGGTTTATCAGAGTGTTACAGTGAGGGGTGTGGGGTATATCAGAGTGTTACTGTGAGTGGTGTGAGATAAATCAGAGTATTACAGTGAGGCGTGTGGGATATATCAGAGTGTTACAGTGAGGGGTGTGGGGTATATCAGAGTGTTACAGTGAGGGATGTGGGGTATATCAGGGTGTTACTTTGAGGGGTGTGGGGTATATCAGAGTGTTACAGTGAGGGGTGTGGGGTATATCAGGGTGTTACAGTGAGGTGTGTGGTATATCAGAGTGTTATAGTGAGGTGTGTGGGATATATCAGAGTGTTACAGTGAGCGGTGTGGGATATATCAGAGTGTTACAGTGAGGGGTGCGGGATATATCAGAGTGTTACAGTGAGGTGTGTGGGGTATTTCAGAGTGTTACTGTGAGCGGTGTGGGATATAATCAGAGTGTCAAAGTGAGGGGTGTGGGATATATCAGAGTGTTACTGTGAAGTCTATGGGATATGACAGAGTGTTACAGTGTGGGGTGTGGTGTATATCAGAGTTTTACAGTGAGGGGTGATGGATATATCAGATTGTTACAGTGAGGAAGTGGGGTATATCAGAGTGTTACAGTGAGTGATGTGTGCTATTTCAGAGTGTTACAGTGAGGGGTGTTGGATATATCAGATTGTTACAGTGAGGAAGTGGGGTATATCAGAGTGTTACAGTGAGTGATGTGTGGTATATCCGAGTGTTACAGTGAGGGGTATGAGGTATATCAGAGTGTTACAGTGAAGGCTGTGGGATATATCTGAGTGTTACAGTGAGGGATGTGGGGTATATCAGAGTGTTACAGTGAGGGCTATGAGTTATATCAGAGTGTTACAGTGAAGGGTGTGGGATATATCTGAGTGTTACAATGAGGGGTATGAGATATATCAGAGTGTAACTGTGAGGGGTGTGGTGTATATCTGAGTGTTACTGTGAAGGGTGTGGGATATATCAGAGTGTTACAATGAGGGGTGTTGGATATAGCAGAGTGTTACAGTGAGGCGTGTGGGAAACATCAGAGTGTTACAGTGAGGGGTGTGGGGTATATCAGAGTGTTAAAGTGAGGCGTGTGGGGGTATATCAGAATGTTACAGTGAGGGGTCTGGGGTATATCAGAGTGTTAAAGTGAGGCGTGTGGGGGTATATCAGAGTGTTACAGTGAGGTGTGTGGGGTATATCAGATTGTTACAGTGAGGGGTGTGTGTTATATCAGAGTGTTAAAGTGAGGCGTGTGTGGGTATATCAGAGTGTTACAGTGGGGGGTGTGGGGTATATCTGTGTGTTACAGTGAGGGGTGTGGGGTATTTCAGAGTGTTACAGTGAGGGGTGTGGGGTATATAAGAGTGTTACAGTGAGGGGTGTGTCTTATATCCGAGTTCTACAATGAGGGCTGTTGGATACATCTGAGTGTTACAGTGAGGGGTCTGGGTTATATCAGAGTGTTACAGTGAGGTGTGTGGGGTATATCAGAGTGTTACAGTGAGGTGGGTGGGGTATGTCAGAGTGTTACAGTGAGGGGTGTGGGGTATATCAGAGTGTTACAGTGAGGTGTGCGGTATATATCAGAGTGTTACAGTGAGGGGTGTGGGTTATATCAGAGTGTTACAGTGAGGGGTGTGGGATATATCAGTGTGTTACTGTGAGGGGTGTGCGTTATATCAGAGTGTTACTTTGAGGAGTGTTGGGTATATCAGAGTGTTACTGTGAGGGGTGTGGGCTATATCAGTGTTACATTGAGGTGTGTGGGTTATATCAGCGTGTAACAGTGAGGGGTGTGGGGTATATCACAGTGTTACAGTGAGGGATGTGGGATATATCAGAGTGTTACAGTGAGGGGTGTGGGGTATATCAGAGTGTTACAGTGAGGGGTGTGGGATATATCACAGTGTTACAGTGAGGGGTGTGGGATATATCAGAGTGTTACAGTGAGGGGTGTGGCGTATATCAGAGTGTTACAGTGAGGGGTGTGGAATATATCAGTGTGTTACAGTGAGGGGTGTGGGATATATCAGAATGTTACAGTGTGGAGTGTGGGATATCAGCGTGTTACAGTGAGGGATGTGGGGTATATCAGAGTTTAACTGTGAGGGGTGTTGGGGTATATCAGAGTGTTACAGTGAGGTGTGTGGGATATGTCAGAGTGTTACAGTGAGGGGTGTGGGATATAACAGAGTGTTACAGTGCGGGGTTTGGGGTATATCAGAGTGTTACGGTGAGGGGTGTGGTGTATAACAGACTGTTACAGTGAGGGTTGTGGAGTATATCAAGTGTTACAGTGAGGGGTGTTGGATATATCAGAGTGTTACAGTGAGGGGTGTGGTGTATATCGGAGAGTTTCAGTGAGGAGTGTGGGGTAGAACAGAGTGTTACAGTGAGGTGTGTGGGGTATATCAGAGTGTTAAAGTGAGGGGTGTGGGGTATATCAGAGTGTTACAGTGAGGGGTGTGGTGTATATCAGCGTGTAACATTGACCGCCCTTGTGTATATCAGAGTCTTACAGTGAGGGGTTTTGGATATATCAGAGTGTTACAGTGAGGGGTGTGGGATATATCAGTGTTACAGTGAGGGGTGTGGGACATATCAGAGTGTTACAGTGTGGCTTGTGTGATATATCAGAGTGTTACAGTGAGGGGTGTGGGATATATCAGAGTGTTACAGTGAGTGGTGTGAGATATATCAGAGTTTTACAGTGAGGGGTGTGGGGTATATCAGAGTGTTACTGTGAGGGGTGTGGGGTATATCACAGTGTTACAGTGAGGGGTGTGGGATATATCAGTGTGTTACAGTGAGGGGTGTGGCATGTATCAGAGTGTTACAGTGAGGGGTGTGGGGTACATCAGAGTGTTACAGTGAGGGGTGTGGTGTATATCAGTGTGTTACAGTGAAAGGTGTGGGGTATATCAGTGTTACATTGAGGGGTGTGGGATATATCAGAGTGTTACAGTGAGGGGTGTGGGTATATCAGATTGTTACTGTGAGGGGTGTGGGATATATCAGAGTGTTATAGTGAAGAGTGTGGGTTATATCAGACTGTTAGAGTGAGGGGTGTGGGATATATCAGACTGTTACTGTGAAGTATGTGGGATATATCAGAGTGTTACAATGAAGGGTGTGGGCTATATCAGTGTTTTACAGTGAGGGGTGTGGGGTATTTCAGAGTGTTACAGTGAGGGGTGTGGGATGTATCAGAGTGTTACAGTGAGGGGTCTGGGGTATATCAGAGTGTTACAGTGTGGGTTGTGTGATATATCAGACTTTTACTGTGAGGGCTGTGGGGTATATCAGAGTGTTACAGTGAGTGCTGTGGGGTATATCAGAGTGTTATAGTGAGGGGTGTTGGGGTATATCAGTATTACAGTGAGGGGTGTGGAATATATCAGAGTGTTACATTGAGGGGTGTGGGATATATCAGAGTGTTACAGTGAGGGGTGTGGAGTATATCAGAGTGTTACAGTGAGGGGTGTGAGGTATATCAGCGTGTTACAGTTAGGGGTGTGGGATATATCAGAGTGTAACAGTGAGAGGTGTGGGGTATATCAGAGTGTTACAGTGAGGGGTGTGGGGTATATAAGAGTGTTACAGTGAGGGGTGTGTCTTATATCCGAGTTCTACAATGAGGGCTGTTGGATACATCTGAGTGTTACAGTGAGGGGTCTGGGTTATATCAGAGTGTTACAGTGAGGTGTGTGGGGTATATCAGAGTGTTACAGTGAGGTGGGTGGGGTATGTCAGAGTGTTACAGTGAGGGGTGTGGGGTATATCAGAGTGTTACAGTGAGGTGTGCGGTATATATCAGAGTGTTACAGTGAGGGGTGTGGGTTATATCAGAGTGTTACAGTGAGGGGTGTGGGATATATCAGTGTGTTACTGTGAGGGGTGTGCGTTATATCAGAGTGTTACTTTGAGGAGTGTTGGGTATATCAGAGTGTTACTGTGAGGGGTGTGGGCTATATCAGTGTTACAGTGAGGTGTGTGGGTTATATCAGCGTGTAACAGTGAGGGGTGTGGGGTATATCACAGTGTTACAGTGAGGGATGTGGGATATATCAGAGTGTTACAGTGAGGGGTGTGGGGTATATCAGAGTGTTACAGTGAGGGGTGTGGGATATATCACAGTGTTACAGTGAGGGGTGTGGGATATATCAGAGTGTTACAGTGAGGGGTGTGGCGTATATCAGAGTGTTACAGTGAGGGGTGTGGAATATATCAGTGTGTTACAGTGAGGGGTGTGGGATATATCAGAATGTTACAGTGTGGAGTGTGGGATATCAGCGTGTTACAGTGAGGGATGTGGCGTATATCAGAGTTTAACTGTGAGGGGTGTTGGGGTATTTCAGAGTGTTACAGTGAGGTGTGTGGGATATGTCAGAGTGTTACAGTGAGGGGTGTGGGATATAACAGAGTGTTACAGTGCGGGGTGTGGGGTATATCAGATTGTTACGGTGAGGGGTGTGGGGTATAACAGACTGTTACAGTGAGGGTTGTGGAGTATATCAAGTGTTACAGTGAGGGGTGTTGGATATATCAGAGTGTTACAGTGAGGGGTGTGGTGTATATCGGAGAGTTTCAGTGAGGAGTGTGGGGTACATCAGAGTGTTACAGTGAGGGGTGTGGTGTATATCAGTGTGTTACAGTGAAAGGTGTGGGGTATATCAGTGTTACATTGAGGGGTGTGGGATATATCAGAGTGTTACAGTGAGGGGTGTGGGTATATCAGATTGTTACTGTGAGGGGTGTGGGATATATCAGAGTGTTATAGTGAAGAGTGTGGGTTATATCAGACTGTTAGAGTGAGGGGTGTGGGATATATCAGACTGTTACTGTGAAGTATGTGGGATATATCAGAGTGTTACAATGAAGGGTGTGGGCTATATCAGTGTTTTACAGTGAGGGGTGTGGGGTATTTCAGAGTGTTACAGTGAGGGGTGTGGGATGTATCAGAGTGTTACAGTGAGGGGTCTGGGGTATATCAGAGTGTTACAGTGTGGGTTGTGTGATATATCAGACTTTTACTGTGAGGGCTGTGGGGTATATCAGAGTGTTACAGTAAGTGCTGTGGGGTATATCAGAGTGTTATAGTGAGGGGTGTTGGGGTATATCAGTATTACAGTGAGGGGTGTGGAATATATCAGAGTGTTACATTGAGGGGTGTGGGATATATCAGAGTGTTACAGTGAGGGGTGTGGAGTATATCAGAGTGTTACAGTGAGGGGTGTGAGGTATATCAGAGTGTTACAGTTAGGGGTGTGGGATATATCAGAGTGTAACAGTGAGAGGTGTGGGGTATATCAGAGTGTTACAGTGAGGGGTGTGGGGTATATAAGAGTGTTACAGTGAGGGGTGTGTCTTATATCCGAGTTCTACAATGAGGGCTGTTGGATACTTCTGAGTGTTACAGTGAGGGGTCTGGGTTATATCAGAGTGTTACAGTGAGGTGTGTGGGGTATATCAGAGTGTTACAGTGAGGTGGGTGGGGTATGTCAGAGTGTTACAGTGAGGGGTGTGGGGTATATCAGAGTGTTACAGTGAGGTGTGCGGTATATATCAGAGTGTTACAGTGAGGGGTGTGGGTTATATCAGAGTGTTACAGTGAGGGGTGTGGGATATATCAGTGTGTTACTGTGAGGGGTGTGCGTTATATCAGAGTGTTACTTTGAGGAGTGTTGGGTATATCAGAGTGTTACTGTGAGGGGTGTGGGCTATATCAGTGTTACAGTGAGGTGTGTGGGTTATATCAGCGTGTAACAGTGAGGGGTGTGGGGTATATCACAGTGTTACAGTGAGGGATGTGGGATATATCAGAGTGTTACAGTGAGGGGTGTGGGGTATATCAGATTGTTACAGTGAGGGGTGTGGGATATATCACAGTGTTACAGTGAGGGGTGTGGGATATATCAGAGTGTTACAGTGAGGGGTGTGGCGTATATCAGAGTGTTACAGTGAGGGGTGTGGAATATATCAGTGTGTTACAGTGAGGGGTGTGGGATATATCAGAATGTTACAGTGTGGAGTGTGGGATATCAGCGTGTTACAGTGAGGGATGTGGGGTATATCAGAGTTTAACTGTGAGGGGTGTTGGGGTATATCAGAGTGTTACAGTGAGGTGTGTGGGATATGTCAGAGTGTTACAGTGAGGGGTGTGGGATATAACAGAGTGTTACAGTGCGGGGTGTGGGGTATATCAGAGTGTTACGGTGAGGGGTGTGGGGTATAACAGACTGTTACAGTGAGGGTTGTGGAGTATATCAAGTGTTACAGTGAGGGGTGTTGGATATATCAGAGTGTTACAGTGAGGGGTGTGGTGTATATCGGAGAGTTTCAGTGAGGAGTGTGGGGTAGAACAGAGTGTTACAGTGAGGTGTGTGGGGTATATCAGAGTGTTACAGTGAGGGGTGTGAGGTATATCAGAGTGTTACAGTTAGGGGTGTGGGATATATCAGAGTGTAACAGTGAGAGGTGTGGGGTATATCAGAGTGTTACAGTGAGGGGTGTGGGGTATATCAGAGTGTTACTGTGAGGGGTGTGGTTTATATCAGATTGTTACAGTGAGGGGTGTGGGGTATATGAGTGTGTTACTGTGAGGGATGTGGGGTATATCAGAGTGTTACAATGAGGGCTGTGGGGTATATCAGTGTTACAGTGAGGGGTGTGTGATATATCAGTGTGTTACTTTGAGGGGTGTGGGGTATATCAGAGTGTTACAGTGAGGGCTGTGGGGTATATCAGAGTGTTACAGTGAGGGGTGTGGCGTATATCAGAGTGTTACAGTGAGGGGTGTGCGGTATATCAGTGTTACAGTGAGGGCTGTGGGGTATATCAGTGTTACAGTGAGGGGTGCGTGATATATCAGTGTGTTACTGTGAGGGGTGTGGGGTATATCAGAGTGTTACAGTGAGAGGTCAGGGGTATATCAGAGTGTTACAGTGAGGGGTGTGGTGTATATCAGAGTGTTTCAGTGAGGGCTGTGGGGTATATCAGAGTGTTACAGTGAGGGGTGTAGGGTATATCAGAGTGTTAAAGTGAGGGGTGTGGGATATATGAGAGTGTTACAGTGAGGGGTGTGGGGTATATCAGAGTGTTAAAGTGAGGGGTGTGGGATATATAAGAGTGTTACAGTGAGGGGTGTGGGGTATATCAGAGTGTTACAGTGAGGGGTGTAGGGTATATCAGAGTGTTAAAGTGAGGGGTGTGGGATATATGAGAGTGTTACAGTGAGGGGTGTGGGGTATATCAGAGTGTTAAAGTGAGGGGTGTGGGATATATAAGAGTGTTACAGTGAGGGGTGTGGGGTATATCAGAGTGTTACAGTGAGGGGTGTAGGGTATATCAGAGTGTTAAAGTGAGGGGTGTGGGATATATAAGAGTGTTAAAGTGAGGGGTGTGGGGTATATCAGAGTGTTAAAGTGAGTGGTGTGGGATATTTAAGGGTGTTACAGTGAGGGGTGTGGGGTATATCAGAGTGTTACAGTGAGGTGAGTGGTATATATCAGAGTGTTACAGTGAGGGGTGTGGGGTATATCAGAGTGTTACAGTGAGGGCTGTGTGGTATATCAGTGTTACCGTGAGGTATGTGGGATATATCAGAGTGTTACATTGTGGGTTTTGGGGTATATCAGAGTGTTACAGTGATGGGCGTGGGGTATATCAGAGTGTTACAGTGAGTGGTGTGGGGTATATCAGAGTGTTACATTGATGGGTGTTGGGTATATCAGAGTGTTACAGTGATGGGTGTGGGTTATATCAGAGTGTTACAATGAGTGGTGTGGGGTATATCAGAGTGTTACAGTGAGGCGTGTGGGGTATATCAGAGTGTTACAGTGAGGGCTGTGTGGTATATCAGTGTTACAGTGAGGTATGTTGGATATATCAGAGTGTTACAATCAGGGGCGTGGGGTATATCAGAGTGTTACATTGTGGTGTGTGGGGTATATCAGATTGTTACAGTGAGGTGTGTGGGATATATCAGAGTGTTACAGTGAGGTGTGTGGTAAATCAGAGTGTTATAGTGAGGTGTGTGGGATATATCAGAGTGTTACAGTGAGGGGTGTGGGATATATCAGAGTGTAACAGTGAGGGGTGTGGTGTATATCTGAGTGTTACTGTGAAGGGTGTGGGATATATCAGAGTGTTACAATGAGGGGTGTTGGATATAGCAGAGTGTTACAGTGAGGCGTGTGGGAAACATCAGAGTGTTACAGTGAGGGGTGTGGGGTATATCAGAGTGTTAAAGTGAGGCGTGTGGGGGTATATCAGAGTGTTACAGTGAGGGGTCTGGGGTATATCAGAGTGTTAAAGTGAGGCGTGTGGGGGTATATCAGAGTGTTACAGTGTGGGGTGTGGGGTACATCAGATTGTTACAGTGAGGGGTGTGGGGTATTTCAGAGTGTTACAGTGAGGGGTGTGGGGTATATAAGAGTGTTACAGTGAGGGGTGTGTGTTATATCCGAGTTCTACAATGAGGGCTGTTGGATACATCTGAGTGTTACAGTGAGGGGTCTGGGTTATATCAGAGTGTTACAGTGAGGGGTGTGGGGTATATCAGAGTGTTACAGTGTGGTGTGTGGGGTATGTCAGAGTGTTACAGTGAGGGGTGTGGGGTATATCAGAGTGTTACAGTGAGGTGTGCGGTATATATCAGAGTGTTACAGTGAGGGGTGTGGGTTATATCAGAGTGTTACAGTGAGGGGTGTGGGATATATCAGTGTGTTACTGTGAGGGGTGTGCGTTATATCAGAGTGTTACTTTGAGGAGTGTTGGGTATATCAGAGTGTTACAGTGAGGTGTGTGGGATATGTCAGAGTGTTACAGTGAGGGGTGTGGGATATAACAGAGTGTTACAGTGCGGGGTGTGGGGTATATCAGAGTGTTACGGTGAGGGGTGTGGGGTATAACAGACTGTTACAGTGAGGGTTGTGGAGTATATCAAGTGTTACAGTGAGGTGTGTGGGATATATCAGAGTGTTACAGTGAGGGGTGTGGGGTATATCAGAGTGTTACAGTGAGGGGTGTGGGGTATATCAGAGTGTTACAGTGAGGGGTGTTGGATATATCAGAGTTTTACAGTGAGGGGTGTGGTGTATATCGGAGAGTTTCAGTGAGGAGTGTGGGGTAGAACAGAGTGTTACAGTGAGGTGTGTGGGGTATATCAGAGTGTTAAAGTGAGGGGTGTGGGGTATATCAGAGTGTTACAGTGAGGGGTGTGGTGTATATCTGCGTGTAACATTGACCGGTCTTGTGTATATCAGAGTCTTACAGTGAGGGGTGTTGGATATATCAGAGTGTTACAGTGAGGGGTGTGGGATATATCAGTGTTACAGTGAGGGGTGTGGGGCATATCAGAGTGTTACAGTGTGGCTTGTGTGATATATCAGAGTGTTACAGTGAGGGGTGTGGGATATATCAGAGTGTTACAGTGAGGTGTGTGTGATATATCAGAGTGTTACAGTGAGTGGTGTGAGATATATCAGAGTGTTACAGTGAGGGGTGTGGGGTATATCAGTGTGTTACAGTGAGGGGTGTGGCATGTATCAGAGTGTTACAGTGAGGGGTGTGGGATATATCAGAGTGTTACAGTGAGGGGTGTGGTGTATATCAGTGTGTTACAGTGAAAGGTGTGGGGTATATCAGTGTTACATTGAGGGGTGTGGGATATATCAGAGTGTTACAGTGAGGGGTGTAGGTATATCAGATTGTTACTGTGAGGGGTGTGGGATATATCAGAGTGTTATAGTGAAGAGTGTGGGTTATATCAGACTGTTAGAGTGATGGGTGTGGGATATATCAGACTGTTACTGTGAAGTATGTGGGATATATCAGAGTGTTACAATGAAGGGTGTGGGCTATATCAGTGTTTTACAGTGAGGGGTGTGGGGTATTTCAGAGTGTTACAGTGAGGGGTGTGGGATGTATCAGAGTGTTACAGTGAGGGGTGTGGGGTATTACAGAGTGTTACAGTGAGGGGTGTGGGGTATATCAGAGTGTTACAGTGTGGGTTGTGTGATATATCAGACTTTTACTGTGAGGGGTGTGGGGTATATCAGAGTGTTACAGTGAGTGCTGTGGGGTATATCAGAGTGTTATAGTGAGGGGTGTTGGGGTATATCAGTATTACAGTGAGGGGTGTGGGATATATCAGAGTGTTACAGTGAGGGGTGTGGGATATATCAGAGTGTTACAGTGAGGGGTGTGGAGTATATCAGAGTGTTACAGTGAGGGGTGTGAGGTATATCAGAGTGTTACAGTTAGGGGTGTGGGATATATCAGAGTGTAACAGTGAGAGGTGTGGGGTATATCAGAGTGTTACAGTGAGGGGTGTGGGGTATATCAGAGTGTTACTGTGAGGGGTGTGGTTTATATCAGATTGTTACAGTGAGGGGTGTGGGGTATATGAGTGTGTTACTGTGAGGGATGTGGGGTATATCAGAGTGTTACAATGAGGGCTGTGGGGTATATCAGTGTTACAGTGAGGGGTGTGTGATATATCAGTGTGTTACTTTGAGGGGTGTGGGGTATATCAGAGTGTTACAGTGAGGGCTGTGGGGTATATCAGAGTGTTACAGTGAGGGGTGTGGCGTATATCAGAGTGTTACAGTGAGGGGTGTGCGGTATATCAGTGTTACAGTGAGGGCTGTGGGGTATATCAGTGTTACAGTGAGGGGTGCGTGATATATCAGTGTGTTACTGTGAGGGGTGTGGGGTATATCAGAGTGTTACAGTGAGAGGTCAGGGGTATATCAGAGTGTTACAGTGAGGGGTGTGGTGTATATCAGAGTGTTTCAGTGAGGGCTGTGGGGTATATCAGAGTGTTACAGTGAGGGGTTTGGCGTATATCAGAATGTTACAGTGAGGGTTGTGGGATATATCAGAGTGTTAAAGTGAGGGATGTGGGATAAATCCGAGTGTTACAGTGAGGTGTGTGGGGTATATCAGTGTGTTAAAGTGAGGGGTGTGGGGTATATCAGAGTGTTACAGTGAGGGGTGTGGGATATATGAGTGTGTTAAAGTGAGGGGTGTGGGGTATATCAGAGTGTTACAGTGAGGGTTGTGGGGTATATCAGTGTTACAGTGAGGGGTGTGGGGTATATCAGTGTGTTAAAGTGAGGGGTGTGGGGTATATCAGAGTGTTACAGTGAAGGGTGTGGGATATATCAGAGTGTTACACTGAGGGGTGTGGGATATATCAGAGTGTTACAGTGAAGGGTGTGGGGTATATCAGAGTGTTACAGTGAGGGGTGTGCTGTATATCAGAGTGTTACAGTGAGGGGTGTGGGATATATCAGAGTGATACATTGAGGGGTGTGGGTTATATGAGAGTGTTACAGTGAGGGGTGTGGGATATATCAGAGTGTTACAGTGAGGGGTGTGGATATAATAGAGTGTTACAGTGAGGGATGTGGGGTTTATCAGAGTGTTACAGTGAGGGGTGTGGGGTATATCAGAGTGTTACTGTGAGTGGTGTGAGATAAATCAGAGTATTACAGTGAGGCGTGTGGGATATATCAGAGTGTTACAGTGAGGGGTGTGGGGTATATCAGAGTGTTACAGTGAGGGATGTGGGGTATATCAGGGTGTTACTTTGAGGGGTGTGGGGTATATCAGAGTGTTACAGTGAGGGGTGTGGGGTATATCAGGGTGTTACAGTGAGGTGTGTGGTATATCAGAGTGTTATAGTGAGGTGTGTGGGATATATCAGAGTGTTACAGTGAGCGGTGTGGGATATATCAGAGTGTTACAGTGAGGGGTGCGGGATATATCAGAGTGTTACAGTGAGGTGTGTGGGGTATTTCAGAGTGTTACTGTGAGCGGTGTGGGATATAATCAGAGTGTCAAAGTGAGGGGTGTGGGATATATCAGAGTGTTACTGTGAAGTCTATGGGATATGACAGAGTGTTACAGTGTGGGGTGTGGTGTATATCAGAGTTTTACAGTGAGGGGTGATGGATATATCAGATTGTTACAGTGAGGAAGTGGGGTATATCAGAGTGTTACAGTGAGTGATGTGTGCTATTTCAGAGTGTTACAGTGAGGGGTGTTGGATATATCAGATTGTTACAGTGAGGAAGTGGGGTATATCAGAGTGTTACAGTGAGTGATGTGTGGTATATCCGAGTGTTACAGTGAGGGGTATGAGGTATATCAGAGTGTTACAGTGAAGGCTGTGGGATATATCTGAGTGTTACAGTGAGGGATGTGGGGTATATCAGAGTGTTACAGTGAGGGCTATGAGTTATATCAGAGTGTTACAGTGAAGGGTGTGGGATATATCTGAGTGTTACAATGAGGGGTATGAGATATATCAGAGTGTAACTGTGAGGGGTGTGGTGTATATCTGAGTGTTACTGTGAAGGGTGTGGGATATATCAGAGTGTTACAATGAGGGGTGTTGGATATAGCAGAGTGTTACAGTGAGGCGTGTGGGAAACATCAGAGTGTTACAGTGAGGGGTGTGGGGTATATCAGAGTGTTAAAGTGAGGCGTGTGGGGGTATATCAGAATGTTACAGTGAGGGGTCTGGGGTATATCAGAGTGTTAAAGTGAGGCGTGTGGGGGTATATCAGAGTGTTACAGTGAGGTGTGTGGGGTATATCAGATTGTTACAGTGAGGGGTGTGTGTTATATCAGAGTGTTAAAGTGAGGCGTGTGTGGGTATATCAGAGTGTTACAGTGGGGGGTGTGGGGTATATCTGTGTGTTACAGTGAGGGGTGTGGGGTATTTCAGAGTGTTACAGTGAGGGGTGTGGGGTATATAAGAGTGTTACAGTGAGGGGTGTGTCTTATATCCGAGTTCTACAATGAGGGCTGTTGGATACATCTGAGTGTTACAGTGAGGGGTCTGGGTTATATCAGAGTGTTACAGTGAGGTGTGTGGGGTATATCAGAGTGTTACAGTGAGGTGGGTGGGGTATGTCAGAGTGTTACAGTGAGGGGTGTGGGGTATATCAGAGTGTTACAGTGAGGTGTGCGGTATATATCAGAGTGTTACAGTGAGGGGTGTGGGTTATATCAGAGTGTTACAGTGAGGGGTGTGGGATATATCAGTGTGTTACTGTGAGGGGTGTGCGTTATATCAGAGTGTTACTTTGAGGAGTGTTGGGTATATCAGAGTGTTACTGTGAGGGGTGTGGGCTATATCAGTGTTACATTGAGGTGTGTGGGTTATATCAGCGTGTAACAGTGAGGGGTGTGGGGTATATCACAGTGTTACAGTGAGGGATGTGGGATATATCAGAGTGTTACAGTGAGGGGTGTGGGGTATATCAGAGTGTTACAGTGAGGGGTGTGGGATATATCACAGTGTTACAGTGAGGGGTGTGGGATATATCAGAGTGTTACAGTGAGGGGTGTGGCGTATATCAGAGTGTTACAGTGAGGGGTGTGGAATATATCAGTGTGTTACAGTGAGGGGTGTGGGATATATCAGAATGTTACAGTGTGGAGTGTGGGATATCAGCGTGTTACAGTGAGGGATGTGGGGTATATCAGAGTTTAACTGTGAGGGGTGTTGGGGTATATCAGAGTGTTACAGTGAGGTGTGTGGGATATGTCAGAGTGTTACAGTGAGGGGTGTGGGATATAACAGAGTGTTACAGTGCGGGGTTTGGGGTATATCAGAGTGTTACGGTGAGGGGTGTGGTGTATAACAGACTGTTACAGTGAGGGTTGTGGAGTATATCAAGTGTTACAGTGAGGGGTGTTGGATATATCAGAGTGTTACAGTGAGGGGTGTGGTGTATATCGGAGAGTTTCAGTGAGGAGTGTGGGGTAGAACAGAGTGTTACAGTGAGGTGTGTGGGGTATATCAGAGTGTTAAAGTGAGGGGTGTGGGGTATATCAGAGTGTTACAGTGAGGGGTGTGGTGTATATCAGCGTGTAACATTGACCGCCCTTGTGTATATCAGAGTCTTACAGTGAGGGGTTTTGGATATATCAGAGTGTTACAGTGAGGGGTGTGGGATATATCAGTGTTACAGTGAGGGGTGTGGGACATATCAGAGTGTTACAGTGTGGCTTGTGTGATATATCAGAGTGTTACAGTGAGGGGTGTGGGATATATCAGAGTGTTACAGTGAGTGGTGTGAGATATATCAGAGTTTTACAGTGAGGGGTGTGGGGTATATCAGAGTGTTACTGTGAGGGGTGTGGGGTATATCACAGTGTTACAGTGAGGGGTGTGGGATATATCAGTGTGTTACAGTGAGGGGTGTGGCATGTATCAGAGTGTTACAGTGAGGGGTGTGGGGTACATCAGAGTGTTACAGTGAGGGGTGTGGTGTATATCAGTGTGTTACAGTGAAAGGTGTGGGGTATATCAGTGTTACATTGAGGGGTGTGGGATATATCAGAGTGTTACAGTGAGGGGTGTGGGTATATCAGATTGTTACTGTGAGGGGTGTGGGATATATCAGAGTGTTATAGTGAAGAGTGTGGGTTATATCAGACTGTTAGAGTGAGGGGTGTGGGATATATCAGACTGTTACTGTGAAGTATGTGGGATATATCAGAGTGTTACAATGAAGGGTGTGGGCTATATCAGTGTTTTACAGTGAGGGGTGTGGGGTATTTCAGAGTGTTACAGTGAGGGGTGTGGGATGTATCAGAGTGTTACAGTGAGGGGTCTGGGGTATATCAGAGTGTTACAGTGTGGGTTGTGTGATATATCAGACTTTTACTGTGAGGGCTGTGGGGTATATCAGAGTGTTACAGTGAGTGCTGTGGGGTATATCAGAGTGTTATAGTGAGGGGTGTTGGGGTATATCAGTATTACAGTGAGGGGTGTGGAATATATCAGAGTGTTACATTGAGGGGTGTGGGATATATCAGAGTGTTACAGTGAGGGGTGTGGAGTATATCAGAGTGTTACAGTGAGGGGTGTGAGGTATATCAGCGTGTTACAGTTAGGGGTGTGGGATATATCAGAGTGTAACAGTGAGAGGTGTGGGGTATATCAGAGTGTTACAGTGAGGGGTGTGGGGTATATAAGAGTGTTACAGTGAGGGGTGTGTCTTATATCCGAGTTCTACAATGAGGGCTGTTGGATACATCTGAGTGTTACAGTGAGGGGTCTGGGTTATATCAGAGTGTTACAGTGAGGTGTGTGGGGTATATCAGAGTGTTACAGTGAGGTGGGTGGGGTATGTCAGAGTGTTACAGTGAGGGGTGTGGGGTATATCAGAGTGTTACAGTGAGGTGTGCGGTATATATCAGAGTGTTACAGTGAGGGGTGTGGGTTATATCAGAGTGTTACAGTGAGGGGTGTGGGATATATCAGTGTGTTACTGTGAGGGGTGTGCGTTATATCAGAGTGTTACTTTGAGGAGTGTTGGGTATATCAGAGTGTTACTGTGAGGGGTGTGGGCTATATCAGTGTTACAGTGAGGTGTGTGGGTTATATCAGCGTGTAACAGTGAGGGGTGTGGGGTATATCACAGTGTTACAGTGAGGGATGTGGGATATATCAGAGTGTTACAGTGAGGGGTGTGGGGTATATCAGAGTGTTACAGTGAGGGGTGTGGGATATATCACAGTGTTACAGTGAGGGGTGTGGGATATATCAGAGTGTTACAGTGAGGGGTGTGGCGTATATCAGAGTGTTACAGTGAGGGGTGTGGAATATATCAGTGTGTTACAGTGAGGGGTGTGGGATATATCAGAATGTTACAGTGTGGAGTGTGGGATATCAGCGTGTTACAGTGAGGGATGTGGCGTATATCAGAGTTTAACTGTGAGGGGTGTTGGGGTATTTCAGAGTGTTACAGTGAGGTGTGTGGGATATGTCAGAGTGTTACAGTGAGGGGTGTGGGATATAACAGAGTGTTACAGTGCGGGGTGTGGGGTATATCAGATTGTTACGGTGAGGGGTGTGGGGTATAACAGACTGTTACAGTGAGGGTTGTGGAGTATATCAAGTGTTACAGTGAGGGGTGTTGGATATATCAGAGTGTTACAGTGAGGGGTGTGGTGTATATCGGAGAGTTTCAGTGAGGAGTGTGGGGTACATCAGAGTGTTACAGTGAGGGGTGTGGTGTATATCAGTGTGTTACAGTGAAAGGTGTGGGGTATATCAGTGTTACATTGAGGGGTGTGGGATATATCAGAGTGTTACAGTGAGGGGTGTGGGTATATCAGATTGTTACTGTGAGGGGTGTGGGATATATCAGAGTGTTATAGTGAAGAGTGTGGGTTATATCAGACTGTTAGAGTGAGGGGTGTGGGATATATCAGACTGTTACTGTGAAGTATGTGGGATATATCAGAGTGTTACAATGAAGGGTGTGGGCTATATCAGTGTTTTACAGTGAGGGGTGTGGGGTATTTCAGAGTGTTACAGTGAGGGGTGTGGGATGTATCAGAGTGTTACAGTGAGGGGTCTGGGGTATATCAGAGTGTTACAGTGTGGGTTGTGTGATATATCAGACTTTTACTGTGAGGGCTGTGGGGTATATCAGAGTGTTACAGTAAGTGCTGTGGGGTATATCAGAGTGTTATAGTGAGGGGTGTTGGGGTATATCAGTATTACAGTGAGGGGTGTGGAATATATCAGAGTGTTACATTGAGGGGTGTGGGATATATCAGAGTGTTACAGTGAGGGGTGTGGAGTATATCAGAGTGTTACAGTGAGGGGTGTGAGGTATATCAGAGTGTTACAGTTAGGGGTGTGGGATATATCAGAGTGTAACAGTGAGAGGTGTGGGGTATATCAGAGTGTTACAGTGAGGGGTGTGGGGTATATAAGAGTGTTACAGTGAGGGGTGTGTCTTATATCCGAGTTCTACAATGAGGGCTGTTGGATACTTCTGAGTGTTACAGTGAGGGGTCTGGGTTATATCAGAGTGTTACAGTGAGGTGTGTGGGGTATATCAGAGTGTTACAGTGAGGTGGGTGGGGTATGTCAGAGTGTTACAGTGAGGGGTGTGGGGTATATCAGAGTGTTACAGTGAGGTGTGCGGTATATATCAGAGTGTTACAGTGAGGGGTGTGGGTTATATCAGAGTGTTACAGTGAGGGGTGTGGGATATATCAGTGTGTTACTGTGAGGGGTGTGCGTTATATCAGAGTGTTACTTTGAGGAGTGTTGGGTATATCAGAGTGTTACTGTGAGGGGTGTGGGCTATATCAGTGTTACAGTGAGGTGTGTGGGTTATATCAGCGTGTAACAGTGAGGGGTGTGGGGTATATCACAGTGTTACAGTGAGGGATGTGGGATATATCAGAGTGTTACAGTGAGGGGTGTGGGGTATATCAGATTGTTACAGTGAGGGGTGTGGGATATATCACAGTGTTACAGTGAGGGGTGTGGGATATATCAGAGTGTTACAGTGAGGGGTGTGGCGTATATCAGAGTGTTACAGTGAGGGGTGTGGAATATATCAGTGTGTTACAGTGAGGGGTGTGGGATATATCAGAATGTTACAGTGTGGAGTGTGGGATATCAGCGTGTTACAGTGAGGGATGTGGGGTATATCAGAGTTTAACTGTGAGGGGTGTTGGGGTATATCAGAGTGTTACAGTGAGGTGTGTGGGATATGTCAGAGTGTTACAGTGAGGGGTGTGGGATATAACAGAGTGTTACAGTGCGGGGTGTGGGGTATATCAGAGTGTTACGGTGAGGGGTGTGGGGTATAACAGACTGTTACAGTGAGGGTTGTGGAGTATATCAAGTGTTACAGTGAGGGGTGTTGGATATATCAGAGTGTTACAGTGAGGGGTGTGGTGTATATCGGAGAGTTTCAGTGAGGAGTGTGGGGTAGAACAGAGTGTTACAGTGAGGTGTGTGGGGTATATCAGAGTGTTACAGTGAGGGGTGTGAGGTATATCAGAGTGTTACAGTTAGGGGTGTGGGATATATCAGAGTGTAACAGTGAGAGGTGTGGGGTATATCAGAGTGTTACAGTGAGGGGTGTGGGGTATATCAGAGTGTTACTGTGAGGGGTGTGGTTTATATCAGATTGTTACAGTGAGGGGTGTGGGGTATATGAGTGTGTTACTGTGAGGGATGTGGGGTATATCAGAGTGTTACAATGAGGGCTGTGGGGTATATCAGTGTTACAGTGAGGGGTGTGTGATATATCAGTGTGTTACTTTGAGGGGTGTGGGGTATATCAGAGTGTTACAGTGAGGGCTGTGGGGTATATCAGAGTGTTACAGTGAGGGGTGTGGCGTATATCAGAGTGTTACAGTGAGGGGTGTGCGGTATATCAGTGTTACAGTGAGGGCTGTGGGGTATATCAGTGTTACAGTGAGGGGTGCGTGATATATCAGTGTGTTACTGTGAGGGGTGTGGGGTATATCAGAGTGTTACAGTGAGAGGTCAGGGGTATATCAGAGTGTTACAGTGAGGGGTGTGGTGTATATCAGAGTGTTTCAGTGAGGGCTGTGGGGTATATCAGAGTGTTACAGTGAGGGGTGTAGGGTATATCAGAGTGTTAAAGTGAGGGGTGTGGGATATATGAGAGTGTTACAGTGAGGGGTGTGGGGTATATCAGAGTGTTAAAGTGAGGGGTGTGGGATATATAAGAGTGTTACAGTGAGGGGTGTGGGGTATATCAGAGTGTTACAGTGAGGGGTGTAGGGTATATCAGAGTGTTAAAGTGAGGGGTGTGGGATATATGAGAGTGTTACAGTGAGGGGTGTGGGGTATATCAGAGTGTTAAAGTGAGGGGTGTGGGATATATAAGAGTGTTACAGTGAGGGGTGTGGGGTATATCAGAGTGTTACAGTGAGGGGTGTAGGGTATATCAGAGTGTTAAAGTGAGGGGTGTGGGATATATAAGAGTGTTAAAGTGAGGGGTGTGGGGTATATCAGAGTGTTAAAGTGAGTGGTGTGGGATATTTAAGGGTGTTACAGTGAGGGGTGTGGGGTATATCAGAGTGTTACAGTGAGGTGAGTGGTATATATCAGAGTGTTACAGTGAGGGGTGTGGGGTATATCAGAGTGTTACAGTGAGGGCTGTGTGGTATATCAGTGTTACCGTGAGGTATGTGGGATATATCAGAGTGTTACATTGTGGGTTTTGGGGTATATCAGAGTGTTACAGTGATGGGCGTGGGGTATATCAGAGTGTTACAGTGAGTGGTGTGGGGTATATCAGAGTGTTACAGTGATGGGTGTTGGGTATATCAGAGTGTTACAGTGATGGGTGTGGGTTATATCAGAGTGTTACAATGAGTGGTGTGGGGTATATCAGAGTGTTACAGTGAGGCGTGTGGGGTATATCAGAGTGTTACAGTGAGGGCTGTGTGGTATATCAGTGTTACAGTGAGGTATGTTGGATATATCAGAGTGTTACAATCAGGGGCGTGGGGTATATCAGAGTGTTACATTGTGGTGTGTGGGGTATATCAGATTGTTACAGTGAGGTGTGTGGGATATATCAGAGTGTTACAGTGAGGGGTGTGGGATATATCAGAGTGTAACAGTGAGGGGTGTGGTGTATATCTGAGTGTTACTGTGAAGGGTGTGGGATATATCAGAGTGTTACAATGAGGGGTGTTGGATATAGCAGAGTGTTACAGTGAGGCGTGTGGGAAACATCAGAGTGTTACAGTGAGGGGTGTGGGGTATATCAGAGTGTTAAAGTGAGGCGTGTGGGGGTATATCAGAGTGTTACAGTGAGGGGTCTGGGGTATATCAGAGTGTTAAAGTGAGGCGTGTGGGGGTATATCAGAGTGTTACAGTGTGGGGTGTGGGGTACATCAGATTGTTACAGTGAGGGGTGTGGGGTATTTCAGAGTGTTACAGTGAGGGGTGTGGGGTATATAAGAGTGTTACAGTGAGGGGTGTGTGTTATATCCGAGTTCTACAATGAGGGCTGTTGGATACATCTGAGTGTTACAGTGAGGGGTCTGGGTTATATCAGAGTGTTACAGTGAGGGGTGTGGGGTATATCAGAGTGTTACAGTGTGGTGTGTGGGGTATGTCAGAGTGTTACAGTGAGGGGTGTGGGGTATATCAGAGTGTTACAGTGAGGTGTGCGGTATATATCAGAGTGTTACAGTGAGGGGTGTGGGTTATATCAGAGTGTTACAGTGAGGGGTGTGGGATATATCAGTGTGTTACTGTGAGGGGTGTGCGTTATATCAGAGTGTTACTTTGAGGAGTGTTGGGTATATCAGAGTGTTACAGTGAGGTGTGTGGGATATGTCAGAGTGTTACAGTGAGGGGTGTGGGATATAACAGAGTGTTACAGTGCGGGGTGTGGGGTATATCAGAGTGTTACGGTGAGGGGTGTGGGGTATAACAGACTGTTACAGTGAGGGTTGTGGAGTATATCAAGTGTTACAGTGAGGTGTGTGGGATATATCAGAGTGTTACAGTGAGGGGTGTGGGGTATATCAGAGTGTTACAGTGAGGGGTGTGGGGTATATCAGAGTGTTACAGTGAGGGGTGTTGGATATATCAGAGTTTTACAGTGAGGGGTGTGGTGTATATCGGAGAGTTTCAGTGAGGAGTGTGGGGTAGAACAGAGTGTTACAGTGAGGTGTGTGGGGTATATCAGAGTGTTAAAGTGAGGGGTGTGGGGTATATCAGAGTGTTACAGTGAGGGGTGTGGTGTATATCTGCGTGTAACATTGACCGGTCTTGTGTATATCAGAGTCTTACAGTGAGGGGTGTTGGATATATCAGAGTGTTACAGTGAGGGGTGTGGGATATATCAGTGTTACAGTGAGGGGTGTGGGGCATATCAGAGTGTTACAGTGTGGCTTGTGTGATATATCAGAGTGTTACAGTGAGGGGTGTGGGATATATCAGAGTGTTACAGTGAGGTGTGTGTGATATATCAGAGTGTTACAGTGAGTGGTGTGAGATATATCAGAGTGTTACAGTGAGGGGTGTGGGGTATATCAGTGTGTTACAGTGAGGGGTGTGGCATGTATCAGAGTGTTACAGTGAGGGGTGTGGGATATATCAGAGTGTTACAGTGAGGGGTGTGGTGTATATCAGTGTGTTACAGTGAAAGGTGTGGGGTATATCAGTGTTACATTGAGGGGTGTGGGATATATCAGAGTGTTACAGTGAGGGGTGTAGGTATATCAGATTGTTACTGTGAGGGGTGTGGGATATATCAGAGTGTTATAGTGAAGAGTGTGGGTTATATCAGACTGTTAGAGTGATGGGTGTGGGATATATCAGACTGTTACTGTGAAGTATGTGGGATATATCAGAGTGTTACAATGAAGGGTGTGGGCTATATCAGTGTTTTACAGTGAGGGGTGTGGGGTATTTCAGAGTGTTACAGTGAGGGGTGTGGGATGTATCAGAGTGTTACAGTGAGGGGTGTGGGGTATTACAGAGTGTTACAGTGAGGGGTGTGGGGTATATCAGAGTGTTACAGTGTGGGTTGTGTGATATATCAGACTTTTACTGTGAGGGGTGTGGGGTATATCAGAGTGTTACAGTGAGTGCTGTGGGGTATATCAGAGTGTTATAGTGAGGGGTGTTGGGGTATATCAGTATTACAGTGAGGGGTGTGGGATATATCAGAGTGTTACAGTGAGGGGTGTGGGATATATCAGAGTGTTACAGTGAGGGGTGTGGAGTATATCAGAGTGTTACAGTGAGGGGTGTGAGGTATATCAGAGTGTTACAGTTAGGGGTGTGGGATATATCAGAGTGTAACAGTGAGAGGTGTGGGGTATATCAGAGTGTTACAGTGAGGGGTGTGGGGTATATCAGAGTGTTACTGTGAGGGGTGTGGTTTATATCAGATTGTTACAGTGAGGGGTGTGGGGTATATGAGTGTGTTACTGTGAGGGATGTGGGGTATATCAGAGTGTTACAATGAGGGCTGTGGGGTATATCAGTGTTACAGTGAGGGGTGTGTGATATATCAGTGTGTTACTTTGAGGGGTGTGGGGTATATCAGAGTGTTACAGTGAGGGCTGTGGGGTATATCAGAGTGTTACAGTGAGGGGTGTGGCGTATATCAGAGTGTTACAGTGAGGGGTGTGCGGTATATCAGTGTTACAGTGAGGGCTGTGGGGTATATCAGTGTTACAGTGAGGGGTGCGTGATATATCAGTGTGTTACTGTGAGGGGTGTGGGGTATATCAGAGTGTTACAGTGAGAGGTCAGGGGTATATCAGAGTGTTACAGTGAGGGGTGTGGTGTATATCAGAGTGTTTCAGTGAGGGCTGTGGGGTATATCAGAGTGTTACAGTGAGGGGTGTAGGGTATATCAGAGTGTTAAAGTGAGGGGTGTGGGATATATGAGAGTGTTACAGTGAGGGGTGTGGGGTATATCAGAGTGTTAAAGTGAGGGGTGTGGGATATATAAGAGTGTTACAGTGAGGGGTGTGGGGTATATCAGAGTGTTACAGTGAGGGGTGTGGGATATATCAGAGTGTTACAGTGAGGGGTGTGGCGTATATCAGAGTGTTACAGTGAGGGGTGTGGAATATATCAGTGTGTTACAGTGAGGGGTGTGGGATATATCAGAATGTTACAGTGTGGAGTGTGGGATATCAGCGTGTTACAGTGAGGGATGTGGGGTATATCAGAGTTTAACTGTGAGGGGTGTTGGGGTATATCAGAGTGTTACAGTGAGGTGTGTGGGATATGTCAGAGTGTTACAGTGAGGGGTGTGGGATATAACAGAGTGTTACAGTGCGGGGTTTGGGGTATATCAGAGTGTTACGGTGAGGGGTGTGGGGTATAACAGACTGTTACAGTGAGGGTTGTGGAGTATATCAAGTGTTACAGTGAGGGGTGTTGGATATATCAGAGTGTTACAGTGAGGGGTGTGGTGTATATCGGAGAGTTTCAGTGAGGAGTGTGGGGTAGAACAGAGTGTTACAGTGAGGTGTGTGGGGTATATCAGAGTGTTAAAGTGAGGGGTGTGGGCTATATCAGAGTGTTACAGTGAGGGGTGTGGTGTATATCAGCGTGTAACATTGACCGCCCTTGTGTATATCAGAGTCTTACAGTGAGGGGTTTTGGATATATCAGAGTGTTACAGTGAGGGGTGTGGGATATATCAGTGTTACAGTGAGGGGTGTGGGACATATCAGAGTGTTACAGTGTGGCTTGTGTGATATATCAGAGTGTTACAGTGAGGGGTGTGGGATATATCAGAGTGTTACAGTGAGTGGTGTGAGATATATCAGAGTTTTACAGTGAGGGGTGTGGGGTATATCAGAGTGTTACTGTGAGGGGTGTGGGGTATATCACAGTGTTACAGTGAGGGGTGTGGGATATATCAGTGTGTTACAGTGAGGGGTGTGGCATGTATCAGAGTGTTACAGTGAGGGGTGTGGGGTACATCAGAGTGTTACAGTGAGGGGTGTGGTGTATATCAGTGTGTTACAGTGAAAGGTGTGGGGTATATCAGTGTTACATTGAGGGGTGTGGGATATATCAGAGTGTTACAGTGAGGGGTGTGGGTATATCAGATTGTTACTGTGAGGGGTGTGGGATATATCAGAGTGTTATAGTGAAGAGTGTGGGTTATATCAGACTGTTAGAGTGAGGGGTGTGGGATATATCAGACTGTTACTGTGAAGTATGTGGGATATATCAGAGTGTTACAATGAAGGGTGTGGGCTATATCAGTGTTTTACAGTGAGGGGTGTGGGGTATTTCAGAGTGTTACAGTGAGGGGTGTGGGATGTATCAGAGTGTTACAGTGAGGGGTCTGGGGTATATCAGAGTGTTACAGTGTGGGTTGTGTGATATATCAGACTTTTACTGTGAGGGCTGTGGGGTATATCAGAGTGTTACAGTGAGTGCTGTGGGGTATATCAGAGTGTTATAGTGAGGGGTGTTGGGGTATATCAGTATTACAGTGAGGGGTGTGGAATATATCAGAGTGTTACATTGAGGGGTGTGGGATATATCAGAGTGTTACAGTGAGGGGTGTGGAGTATATCAGAGTGTTACAGTGAGGGGTGTGAGGTATATCAGAGTGTTACAGTTAGGGGTGTGGGATATATCAGAGTGTAACAGTGAGAGGTGTGGGGTATATCAGAGTGTTACAGTGAGGGGTGTGGGGTATATAAGAGTGTTACAGTGAGGGGTGTGTCTTATATCCGAGTTCTACAATGAGGGCTGTTGGATACATCTGAGTGTTACAGTGAGGGGTCTGGGTTATATCAGAGTGTTACAGTGAGGTGTGTGGGGTATATCAGAGTGTTACAGTGAGGTGGGTGGGGTATGTCAGAGTGTTACAGTGAGGGGTGTGGGGTATATCAGAGTGTTACAGTGAGGTGTGCGGTATATATCAGAGTGTTACAGTGAGGGGTGTGGGTTATATCAGAGTGTTACAGTGAGGGGTGTGGGATATATCAGTGTGTTACTGTGAGGGGTGTGCGTTATATCAGAGTGTTACTTTGAGGAGTGTTGGGTATATCAGAGTGTTACTGTGAGGGGTGTGGGCTATATCAGTGTTACAGTGAGGTGTGTGGGTTATATCAGCGTGTAACAGTGAGGGGTGTGGGGTATATCACAGTGTTACAGTGAGGGATGTGGGATATATCAGAGTGTTACAGTGAGGGGTGTGGGGTATATCAGAGTGTTACAGTGAGGGGTGTGGGATATATCACAGTGTTACAGTGAGGGGTGTGGGATATATCAGAGTGTTACAGTGAGGGGTGTGGCGTATATCAGAGTGTTACAGTGAGGGGTGTGGAATATATCAGTGTGTTACAGTGAGGGGTGTGGGATATATCAGAATGTTACAGTGTGGAGTGTGGGATATCAGCGTGTTACAGTGAGGGATGTGGCGTATATCAGAGTTTAACTGTGAGGGGTGTTGGGGTATTTCAGAGTGTTACAGTGAGGTGTGTGGGATATGTCAGAGTGTTACAGTGAGGGGTGTGGGATATAACAGAGTGTTACAGTGCGGGGTGTGGGGTATATCAGATTGTTACGGTGAGGGGTGTGGGGTATAACAGACTGTTACAGTGAGGGTTGTGGAGTATATCAAGTGTTACAGTGAGGGGTGTTGGATATATCAGAGTGTTACAGTGAGGGGTGTGGTGTATATCGGAGAGTTTCAGTGAGGAGTGTGGGGTACATCAGAGTGTTACAGTGAGGGGTGTGGTGTATATCAGTGTGTTACAGTGAAAGGTGTGGGGTATATCAGTGTTACATTGAGGGGTGTGGGATATATCAGAGTGTTACAGTGAGGGGTGTGGGTATATCAGATTGTTACTGTGAGGGGTGTGGGATATATCAGAGTGTTATAGTGAAGAGTGTGGGTTATATCAGACTGTTAGAGTGAGGGGTGTGGGATATATCAGACTGTTACTGTGAAGTATGTGGGATATATCAGAGTGTTACAATGAAGGGTGTGGGCTATATCAGTGTTTTACAGTGAGGGGTGTGGGTTATTTCAGAGTGTTACAGTGAGGGGTGTGGGATGTATCAGAGTGTTACAGTGAGGGGTCTGGGGTATATCAGAGTGTTACAGTGTGGTTTGTGTGATATATCAGACTTTTACTGTGAGGGCTGTGGGGTATATCAGAGTGTTACAGTGAGTGCTGTGGGGTATATCAGAGTGTTATAGTGAGGGGTGTTGGGGTATATCAGTATTACAGTGAGGGGTGTGGAATATATCAGAGTGTTACATTGAGGGGTGTGGGATATATCAGAGTGTTACAGTGAGGGGTGTGGAGTATATCAGAGTGTTACAGTGAGGGGTGTGAGGTATATCAGAGTGTTACAGTTAGGGGTGTGGGATATATCAGAGTGTAACAGTGAGAGGTGTGGGGTATATCAGAGTGTTACAGTGAGGGGTGTGGGGTATATAAGAGTGTTACAGTGAGGGGTGTGTCTTATATCCGAGTTCTACAATGAGGGCTGTTGGATACATCTGAGTGTTACAGTGAGGGGTCTGGGTTATATCAGAGTGTTACAGTGAGGTGTGTGGGGTATATCAGAGTGTTACAGTGAGGTGGGTGGGGTATGTCAGAGTGTTACAGTGAGGGGTGTGGGGTATATCAGAGTGTTACAGTGAGGTGTGCGGTATATATCAGAGTGTTACAGTGAGGGGTGTGGGTTATATCAGAGTGTTACAGTGAGGGGTGTGGGATATATCAGTGTGTTACTGTGAGGGGTGTGCGTTATATCAGAGTGTTACTTTGAGGAGTGTTGGGTATATCAGAGTGTTACTGTGAGGGGTGTGGGCTATATCAGTGTTACAGTGAGGTGTGTGGGTTATATCAGCGTGTAACAGTGAGGGGTGTGGGGTATATCACAGTGTTACAGTGAGGGATGTGGGATATATCAGAGTGTTACAGTGAGGGGTGTGGGGTATATCAGATTGTTACAGTGAGGGGTGTGGGATATATCACAGTGTTACAGTGAGGGGTGTGGGATATATCAGAGTGTTACAGTGAGGGGTGTGGCGTATATCAGAGTGTTACAGTGAGGGGTGTGGAATATATCAGTGTGTTACAGTGAGGGGTGTGGGATATATCAGAATGTTACAGTGTGGAGTGTGGGATATCAGCGTGTTACAGTGAGGGATGTGGGGTATATCAGAGTTTAACTGTGAGGGGTGTTGGGGTATATCAGAGTGTTACAGTGAGGTGTGTGGGATATGTCAGAGTGTTACAGTGAGGGGTGTGGGATATAACAGAGTGTTACAGTGCGGGGTGTGGGGTATATCAGAGTGTTACGGTGAGGGGTGTGGGGTATAACAGACTGTTACAGTGAGGGTTGTGGAGTATATCAAGTGTTACAGTGAGGGGTGTTGGATATATCAGAGTGTTACAGTGAGGGGTGTGGTGTATATCGGAGAGTTTCAGTGAGGAGTGTGGGGTAGAACAGAGTGTTACAGTGAGGTGTGTGGGGTATATCAGAGTGTTAAAGTGAGGGGTGTGGGGTATATCAGAGTGTTACAGTGAGGGGTGTGGTGTATATCAGCGTGTAACATTGACCGCTCTTGTGTATATCAGAGTCTTACAGTGAGGGGTTTTGGATATATCAGAGTGTTACAGTGAGGGGTGTGGGATATATCAGTGTTACAGTGAGGGGTGTGGGACATATCAGAGTGTTACAGTGTGGCTTGTGTGATATATCAGAGTGTTACAGTGAGGGGTGTGGGATATATCAGAGTGTTACAGTGAGGTGTGTGTGATATATCAGAGTGTTACAGTGAGTGGTGTGAGATATATCAGTGTGTTACAGTGAGGGGTGTGGCATGTATCAGAGTGTTACAGTGAGGGGTGTGGGGTACATCAGAGTGTTACAGTGAGGGGTGTGGTGTATATCAGTGTGTTACAGTGAAAGGTGTGGGGTATATCAGTGTTACATTGAGGGGTGTGGGATATATCAGAGTGTTACAGTGAGGGGTGTGGGTATATCAGATTGTTACTGTGAGGGGTGTGGGATATATCAGAGTGTTATAGTGAAGAGTGTGGGTTATATCAGACTGTTAGAGTGAGGGGTGTGGGATATATCAGACTGTTACTGTGAAGTATGTGGGATATATCAGAGTGTTACAATGAAGGGTGTGGGCTATATCAGTGTTTTACAGTGAGGGGTGTGGGGTATTTCAGAGTGTTACAGTGAGGGGTGTGGGATGTATCAGAGTGTTACAGTGAGGGGTCTGGGGTATATCAGAGTGTTACAGTGTGGGTTGTGTGATATATCAGACTTTTACTGTGAGGGCTGTGGGGTATATCAGAGTGTTACAGTGAGGGGTGTGGTGTATATCAGAGTGTTTCAGTGAGGGCTGTGGGGTATATCAGAGTGTTACAGTGAGGGGTGTAGGGTATATCAGAGTGTTAAAGTGAGGGGTGTGGGATATATGAGAGTGTTACAGTGAGGGGTGTGGGGTATATCAGAGTGTTAAAGTGAGGGGTGTGGGATATATAAGAGTGTTACAGTGAGGGGTGTGGGGTATATCAGAGTGTTACAGTGAGGGGTGTAGGGTATATCAGAGTGTTAAAGTGAGGGGTGTGGGATATATAAGAGTGTTAAAGTGAGGGGTGTGGGGTATATCAGAGTGTTAAAGTGAGGGGTGTGGGGTATATCAGAGTGTTAAAGTGAGTGGTGTGGGATATTTAAGGGTGTTACAGTGAGGGGTGTGGGGTATATCAGAGTGTTACAGTGAGGTGAGTGGTATATATCAGAGTGTTACAGTGAGGGGTGTGGGGTATATCAGAGTGTTACTGTGAGGGCTGTGTGGTATATCAGTGTTACCGTGAGGTATGTGGGATATATCAGAGTGTTACATTGTGGGTTTTGGGGTATATCAGAGTGTTACAGTGATGGGCGTGGGGTATATCAGAGTGTTACAGTGAGTGGTGTGGGGTATATCAGAGTGTTACAATGATGGGTGTTGGGTATATCAGAGTGTTACAGTGATGGGTGTGGGTTATATCAGAGTGTTACAATGAGTGGTGTGGGGTATATCAGAGTGTTACAGTGAGGCGTGTGGGGTATATCAGAGTGTTACAGTGAGGGCTGTGTGGTATATCAGTGTTACAGTGAGGTATGTTGGATATATCAGAGTGTTACAATCAGGGGCGTGGGGTATATCAGAGTGTTACATTGTGGTGTGTGGGGTATATCAGATTGTTACAGTGAGGTGTGTGGGATATATCAGAGTGTTACAGTGAGGTGTGTGGTAAATCAGAGTGTTATAGTGAGGTGTGTGGGATATATCAGAGTGTTACAGTGAGGGGTGTGGGATATATCAGAGTGTAACAGTGAGGGGTGTGGTGTATATCTGAGTGTTACTGTGAAGGGTGTGGGATATATCAGAGTGTTACAATGAGGGGTGTTGGATATAGCAGAGTGTTGCAGTGAGGCGTGTGGGAAACATCAGAGTGTTACAGTGAGGGGTGTGGGGTATATCAGAGTGTTAAAGTGAGGCGTGTGGGGGTATATCAGAGTGTTACAGTGAGGGGTCTGGGGTATATCAGAGTGTTAAAGTGAGGCGTGTGGGGGTATATCAGAGTGTTACAGTGTGGGGTGTGGGGTACATCAGATTGTTACAGTGAGGGGTGTGTGTTATATCAGAGTGTTAAAGTGAGGCGTGTGTGGGTATATCAGAGTGTTACAGTGGGGGGTGTGGGGTATATCTGTGTGTTACAGTGAGGGGTGTGGGGTATTTCAGAGTGTTACAGTGAGGGGTGTGGGGTATATAAGAGTGTTACAGTGAGGGGTGTGTGTTATATCCGAGTTCTACAATGAGGGCTGTTGGATACATCTGAGTGTTACAGTGAGGGGTCTGGGTTATATCAGAGTGTTACAGTGAGGGGTGTGGGGTATATCAGAGTGTTACAGTGTGGTGTGTGGGGTATGTCAGAGTGTTACAGTGAGGGGTGTGGGGTATATCAGAGTGTTACAGTGAGGTGTGCGGTATATATCAGAGTGTTACAGTGAGGGGTGTGGGTTATATCAGAGTGTTACAGTGAGGGGTGTGGGATATATCAGTGTGTTACTGTGAGGGGTGTGCGTTATATCAGAGTGTTACTTTGAGGAGTGTTGGGTATATCAGAGTGTTACAGTGAGGTGTGTGGGATATGTCAGAGTGTTACAGTGAGGGGTGTGGGATATAACAGAGTGTTACAGTGCGGGGTGTGGGGTATATCAGAGTGTTACGGTGAGGGGTGTGGGGTATAACAGACTGTTACAGTGAGGGTTGTGGAGTATATCAAGTGTTACAGTGAGGTGTGTGGGATATATCAGAGTGTTACAGTGAGGGGTGTGGGGTATATCAGAGTGTTACAGTGAGGGGTGTGGGGTATATCAGAGTGTTACAGTGAGGGGTGTTGGATATATCAGAGTTTTACAGTGAGGGGTGTGGTGTATATCGGAGAGTTTCAGTGAGGAGTGTGGGGTAGAACAGAGTGTTACAGTGAGGTGTGTGGGGTATATCAGAGTGTTAAAGTGAGGGGTGTGGGGTATATCAGAGTGTTACAGTGAGGGGTGTGGTGTATATCTGCGTGTAACATTGACCGGTCTTGTGTATATCAGAGTCTTACAGTGAGGGGTGTTGGATATATCAGAGTGTTACAGTGAGGGGTGTGGGATATATCAGTGTTACAGTGAGGGGTGTGGGGCATATCAGAGTGTTACAGTGTGGCTTGTGTGATATATCAGAGTGTTACAGTGAGGGGTGTGGGATATATCAGAGTGTTACAGTGAGGTGTGTGTGATATATCAGAGTGTTACAGTGAGTGGTGTGAGATATATCAGAGTGTTACAGTGAGGGGTGTGGGGTATATCAGTGTGTTACAGTGAGGGGTGTGGCATGTATCAGAGTGTTACAGTGAGGGGTGTGGGGTATATCAGTGTGTTACAGTGAAAGGTGTGGGGTATATCAGTGTTACATTGAGGGGTGTGGGATATATCAGAGTGTTACAGTGAGGGGTGTAGGTATATCAGATTGTTACTGTGAGGGGTGTGGGATATATCAGAGTGTTATAGTGAAGAGTGTGGGTTATATCAGACTGTTAGAGTGAGGGGTGTGGGATATATCAGACTGTTACTGTGAAGTATGTGGGATATATCAGAGTGTTACAATGAAGGGTGTGGGCTATATCAGTGTTTTACAGTGAGGGGTGTGGGGTATTTCAGAGTGTTACAGTGAGGGGTGTGGGATGTATCAGAGTGTTACAGTGAGGGGTGTGGGGTATATCAGAGTGTTACAGTGTGGGTTGTGTGATATATCAGACTTTTACTGTGAGGGGTGTGGGGTATATCAGAGTGTTACAGTGAGTGCTGTGGGGTATATCAGAGTGTTATAGTGAGGGGTGTTGGGGTATATCAGTATTACAGTGAGGGGTGTGGGATATATCAGAGTGTTACAGTGAGGGGTGTGGGATATATCAGAGTGTTACAGTGAGGGGTGTGGAGTATATCAGAGTGTTACAGTGAGGGGTGTGAGGTATATCAGAGTGTTACAGTTAGGGGTGTGGGATATATCAGAGTGTAACAGTGAGAGGTGTGGGGTATATCAGAGTGTTACAGTGAGGGGTGTGGGGTATATCAGAGTGTTACTGTGAGGGGTGTGGTTTATATCAGATTGTTACAGTGAGGGGTGTGGGGTATATGAGTGTGTTACTGTGAGGGATGTGGGGTATATCAGAGTGTTACAATGAGGGCTGTGGGGTATATCAGTGTTACAGTGAGGGGTGTGTGATATATCAGTGTGTTACTTTGAGGGGTGTGGGGTATATCAGAGTGTTACAGTGAGGGCTGTGGGGTATATCAGAGTGTTACAGTGAGGGGTGTGGCGTATATCAGAGTGTTACAGTGAGGGGTGTGCGGTATATCAGTGTTACAGTGAGGGCTGTGGGGTATATCAGTGTTACAGTGAGGGGTGCGTGATATATCAGTGTGTTACTGTGAGGGGTGTGGGGTATATCAGAGTGTTACAGTGAGAGGTCAGGGGTATATCAGAGTGTTACAGTGAGGGGTGTGGTGTATATCAGAGTGTTTCAGTGAGGGCTGTGGGGTATATCAGAGTGTTACAGTGAGGGGTGTAGGGTATATCAGAGTGTTAAAGTGAGGGGTGTGGGATATATGAGAGTGTTACAGTGAGGGGTGTGGGGTATATCAGAGTGTTAAAGTGAGGGGTGTGGGATATATAAGAGTGTTACAGTGAGGGGTGTGGGGTATATCAGAGTGTTACAGTGAGGGGTGTAGGGTATATCAGAGTGTTAATGTGAGGGGTGTGGGATATATAAGAGTGTTAAAGTGAGGGGTGTGGGGTATATCAGAGTGTTAAAGTGAGGGGTGTGGGGTATATCAGAGTGTTAAAGTGAGTGGTGTGGGATATTTAAGGGTGTTACAGTGAGGGGTGTGGGGTATATCAGAGTGTTACAGTGAGGTGAGTGGTATATATCAGAGTGTTACAGTGAGGGGTGTGGGGTATATCAGAGTGTTACAGTGAGGGCTGTGTGGTATATCAGTGTTACCGTGAGGTATGTGGGATATATCAGAGTGTTACATTGTGGGTTTTGGGGTATATCAGAGTGTTACAGTGATGGGCGTGGGGTATATCAGAGTGTTACAGTGAGTGGTGTGGGGTATATCAGAGTGTTACAGTGATGGGTGTGGGGTATATCAGAGTGTTACAGTGATGGGTGTGGGTTATATCAGAGTGTTACAGTGAGTGGTGTGGGGTATATCAGAGTGTTACAGTGAGGCGTGTGGTGTATATCAGAGTGTTACAGTGAGGGCTGTGTGGTATATCAGTGTTACAGTGAGGTATGTTGGATATATCAGAGTGTTACAATCAGGGGCGTGGGGTATATCAGAGTGTTACATTGTGGTGTGTGGGGTATATCAGATTGTTACAGTGAGGTGTGTGGGATATATCAGAGTGTTACAGTGAGGTGTGTGGTAAATCAGAGTGTTATAGTGAGGTGTGTGGGATATATCAGAGTGTTACAGTGAGGGGTGTGGGATATATCAGAGTGTAACAGTGAGGGGTGTGGTGTATATCTGAGTGTTACTGTGAAGGGTGTGGGATATATCAGAGTGTTACAATGAGGGGTGTTGGATATAGCAGAGTGTTACAGTGAGGCGTGTGGGAAACATCAGAGTGTTACAGTGAGGGGTGTGGGGTATATCAGAGTGTTAAAGTGAGGCGTGTGGGGGTATATCAGAGTGTTACAGTGAGGGGTCTGGGGTATATCAGAGTGTTAAAGTGAGGCGTGTGGGGGTATATCAGTGTGTTACAGTGTGGGGTGTGGGGTACATCAGATTGTTACAGTGAGGGGTGTGTGTTATATCAGAGTGTTAAAGTGAGGCGTGTGTGGGTATATCAGAGTGTTACAGTGGGGGGTGTGGGGTATATCTGTGTGTTACAGTGAGGGGTGTGGGGTATTTCAGAGTGTTACAGTGAGGGGTGTGGGGTATATAAGAGTGTTACAGTGAGGGGTGTGTGTTATATCCGAGTTCTACAATGAGGGCTGTTGGATACATCTGAGTGTTACAGTGAGGAGTCTGTGTTATATCAGAGTGTTACAGTGAGGGGTGTGGGGTATATCAGAGTGTTACAGTGAGGTGTGTGGGGTATGTCAGAGTGTTACAGTGAGGGGTGTGGGGTATATCAGAGTGTTACAGTGAGGTGTGCGGTATATATCAGAGTGTTACAGTGAGGGGTGTGGGGTATATCAGAGTGTTACAGTGAGGGGTGTGGGGTATATCAGAGTGTTACTGTGAGGGGTGTGCGTTATATCAGAGTGTTACTTTGAGGAGTGTTGGGTATATCAGAGTGTTACAGTGAGGTGTGTGGGATATGTCAGAGTGTTACAGTGAGGGGTGTGGGATATAACAGAGTGTTACAGTGCGGGGTGTGGGGTATATCAGAGTGTTACGGTGAGGGGTGTGGGGTATAACAGACTGTTACAAGGAGGGTTGTGGAGTATATCAAGTGTTACAGTGAGGTGTGTGGGATATATCAGAGTGTTACAGTGAGGGGTGTGGGGTATATCAGAGTGTTACAGTGAGGGGTGTGGGGTATATCAGAGTGTTACAGTGAGGGGTGTTGGATATATCAGAGTTTTACAGTGAGGGGTGTGGTGTATATCGGAGAGTTTCAGTGAGGAGTGTGGGGTAGAACAGAGTGTTACAGTGAGGTGTGTGGGGTATATCAGAGTGTTATAGTGAGGGGTGTGGGGTATATCAGAGTGTTACAGTGAGGGGTGTGGTGTATATCAGCGTGTAACATTGACCGGTCTTGTGTATATCAGAGTCTTACAGTGAGGGGTGTTGGATATATCAGAGTGTTACAGTGAGGGGTGTGGGATATATCAGTGTTACAGTGAGGGGTGTGGGGCATATCAGAGTGTTACAGTGTGGCTTGTGTGATATATCAGAGTGTTACAGTGAGGGGTGTGGGATATATCAGAGTGTTACAGTGAGGGGTGTGAGATATATCAGAGTGTTACAGTGAGGGGTGTGGGGTATATCAGTGTGTTACAGTGAGGGGTGTGGCATGTATCAGAGTGTTACAGTGAGGGGTGTGGGGTATATCAGAGTGTTACAGTGAGGGGTGTGGTGTATATCAGTGTGTTACAGTGAAAGGTGTGGGGTATATCAGTGTTACATTGAGGGGTGTGGGATATATCAGAGTGTTACAGTGAGGGGTGTAGGTATATCAGATTGTTACTGTGAGGGGTGTGGGATATATCAGAGTGTTATAGTGAAGAGTGTGGGTTATATCAGACTGTTAGAGTGAGGGGTGTGGGATATATCAGACTGTTACTGTGAAGTATGTGGGATATATCAGAGTGTTACAATGAAGGGTGTGGGCTATATCAGTGTTTTACAGTGAGGGGTGTGGGGTATTTCAGAGTGTTACAGTGAGGGGTGTGGGATGTATCAGAGTGTTACAGTGAGGGGTGTGGGGTATATCAGAGTGTTACAGTGTGGGTTGTGTGATATATCAGACTTTTACTGTGAGGGGTGTGGGGTATATCAGAGTGTTACAGTGAGTGCTGTGGGTTATATCAGAGTTTTATAGTGAGGGGTGTTGGGGTATATCAGTATTACAGTGAGGGGTGTGGGATATATCAGAGTGTTACAGTGAGGGGTGTGGGATATATCAGAGTGTTACAGTGAGGGGTGTGGAGTATATCAGAGTGTTACAGTGAGGGGTGTGAGGTATATCAGAGTGTTACAGTTAGGGGTGTGGGATATATCAGAGTGTAACAGTGAGAGGTGTGGGGTATATCAGAGTGTTACAGTGAGGGGTGTGGGGTATATCAGAGTGTTACTGTGAGGGGTGTGGTTTATATCAGATTGTTACAGTGAGGGGTGTGGGGTATATGAGTGTGTTACTGTGAGGGATGTGGGGTATATCAGAGTGTTACAATGAGGGCTGTGGGGTATATCAGTGTTACAGTGAGGGGTGTGTGATATATCAGTGTGTTACTTTGAGGGGTGTGGGGTATATCAGAGTGTTACAGTGAGGGCTGTGGGGTATATCAGAGTGTTACAGTGAGGGGTGTGGCGTATATCAGAGTGTTACAGTGAGGGGTGTGCGGTATATCAGTGTTACAGTGAGGGCTGTGGGGTATATCAGTGTTACAGTGAGGGGTGCGTGATATATCAGTGTGTTACTGTGAGGGGTGTGGGGTATATCAGAGTGTTACAGTGAGAGGTCAGGGGTATATCAGAGTGTTACAGTGAGGGGTGTAGGGTATATCAGAGTGTTAAAGTGAGGGGTGTGGGATATATAAGAGTGTTACAGTGAGGGGTGTGGGGTATATCAGAGTGTTAAAGTGAGGGGTGTGGGATATATAAGAGTGTTACAGTGAGGGGTGTGGGGTATATCAGAGTGTTACAGTGAGGGGTGTTGGATATATCAGAGTTTTACAGTGAGGGGTGTGGTGTATATCGGAGAGTTTCAGTGAGGAGTGTGGGGTAGAACAGAGTGTTACAGTGAGGTGTGTGGGGTATATCAGAGTGTTAAAGTGAGGGGTGTGGGGTATATCAGAGTGTTACAGTGAGGGGTGTGGTGTATATCAGCGTGTAACATTGACCGGTCTTGTGTATATCAGAGTCTTACAGTGAGGGGTGTTGGATATATCAGAGTGTTACAGTGAGGGGTGTGGGATATATCAGTGTTACAGTGAGGGGTGTGGGGCATATCAGAGTGTTACAGTGTGGCTTGTGTGATATATCAGAGTGTTACAGTGAGGGGTGTGGGATATATCAGAGTGTTACAGTGAGTTGTGTGTGATATATCAGAGTGTTACAGTGAGTGGTGTGAGATATATCAGAGTGTTACAGTGAGGGGTGTGGGGTATATCAGTGTGTTACAGTGAGGGGTGTGGCATGTATCAGAGTGTTACAGTGAGGGGTGTGGGGTATATCAGAGTGTTACAGTGAGGTGTGTGGTGTATATCAGTGTGTTACAGTGAAAGGTGTGGGGTATATCAGTGTTACATTGAGGGGTGTGGGATATATCAGAGTGTTACAGTGAGGGGTGTAGGTATATCAGATTGTTACTGTGAGGGGTGTGGGATATATCAGAGTGTTATAGTGAAGAGTGTGGGTTATATCAGACTGTTAGAGTGAGGGGTGTGGGATATATCAGACTGTTACTGTGAAGTATGTGGGATATATCAGAGTGTTACAATGAAGGGTGTGGGCTATATCAGTGTTTTACAGTGAGGGGTGTGGGGTATTTCAGAGTGTTACAGTGAGGGGTGTGGGATGTATCAGAGTGTTACAGTGAGGGGTGTGGGGTATATCAGAGTGTTACAGTGTGGGTTGTGTGATATATCAGACTTTTACTGTGAGGGGTGTGGGGTATATCAGAGTGTTACAGTGACTGCTGTGGGGTATATCAGAGTGTTATATTGAGGGGTGTTGGGGTATATCAGTATTACAGTGAGGGGTGTGGGATATATCAGAGTGTTACAGTGAGGGGTGTGGGATATATCAGAGTGTTACAGTGAGGGGTGTGGAGTATATCAGAGTGTTACAGTGAGGGGTGTGAGGTATATCAGAGTGTTAAAGTGAGGGGTGTGGGATATATAAGAGTGCTACAGTGAGGGGTGTGGGGTATATCAGAATGTTACAGTGAGGGGTGTGGGTTATATCAGAGTGTTACAGTGAGGGGTGTGGGATATATCAGAGTTTTACAGTGAGGGGTGTGGTGTATATCGGAGAGTTTCAGTGAGGAGTGTGGGGTAGAACAGAGTGTTACAGTGAGGTGTGTGGAGTATATCAGAGTGTTAAAGTGAGGGGTGTGGGGTATATCGGAGTGTTACAGTGAGGGGTGTGGTGTATATCAGCGTGTAACATTGACCGGTCTTGTTTATATCAGAGTCTTACAGTGAGGGGTGTTGGATATATCAGAGTGTTACAGTGAGGGGTGTGGGATATATCAGTGTTACAGTGAGGGGTGTGGGGCATATCAGAGTGTTACAGTGTGGCTTGTGTGATATATCAGAGTGTTACAGTGAGGGGTGTGGGATATATCAGAGTGTTACAGTGAGTTGTGTGTGATATATCAGAGTGTTACAGTGAGTTGTGTGAGATATATCAGAGTGTTACAGTGAGGGGTGTGGGGTATATCAGTGTGTTACAGTGAGGGGTGTGGCATGTATCAGAGTGTTACAGTGAGGGGTGTGGGGTATATCAGAGTGTTACAGTGAGGGGTGTGGTGTATATCAGTGTGTTACAGTGAAAGGTGTGGGGTATATCAGTGTTACATTGAGGGGTGTGGGATATATCAGAGTGTTACAGTGAGGGGTGTAGGTATATCAGATTGTTACTGTGAGGGGTGTGGGATATATCAGAGTGTTATAGTGAAGAGTGTGGGTTATATCAGACTGTTAGAGTGAGGGGTGTGGGATATATCAGACTGTTACTGTGAAGTATGAGGGATATATCAGAGTGTTACAATGAAGGGTGTGGGCTATATCAGTGTTTTACAGTGAGGGGTGTGGGGTATTTCAGAGTGTTACAGTGAGGGGTGTGGGATGTATCAGAGTGTTACAGTGAGGGGTGTGGGGTATATCAGAGTGTTACAGTGTGGGTTGTGTGATATATCAGACTTTTACTGTGAGGGGTGTGGGGTATATCAGAGTGTTACAGTGAGTGCTGTGGGTTATATCAGAGTTTTATAGTGAGGGGTGTTGGGGTATATCAGTATTACAGTGAGGGGTGTGGGATATATCAGAGTGTTACAGTGAGGGGTGTGGGATATATCAGAGTGTTACAGTGAGGGGTGTGGAGTATATCAGAGTGTTACAGTGAGGGGTGTGAGGTATATCAGAGTGTTACAGTTAGGGGTGTGGGATATATCAGAGTGTAACAGTGAGAGGTGTGGGGTATATCAGAGTGTTACAGTGAGGGGTGTGGGGTATATCAGAGTGTTACTGTGAGGGGTGTGGTTTATATCAGATTGTTACAGTGAGGGGTGTGGGGTATATGAGTGTGTTACTGTGAGGGATGTGGGGTATATCAGAGTGTTACAATGAGGGCTGTGGGGTATATCAGTGTTACAGTGAGGGGTGTGTGATATATCAGTGTGTTACTTTGAGGGGTGTGGGGTATATCAGAGTGTTACAGTGAGGGCTGTGGGGTATATCAGAGTGTTACAGTGAGGGGTGTGGCGTATATCAGAGTGTTACAGTGAGGGGTGTGCGGTATATCAGTGTTACAGTGAGGGCTGTGGGGTATATCAGTGTTACAGTGAGGGGTGCGTGATATATCAGTGTGTTACTGTGAGGGGTGTGGGGTATATCAGAGTGTTACAGTGAGAGGTCAGGGGTATATCAGAGTGTTACAGTGAGGGGTGTAGGGTATATCAGAGTGTTAAAGTGAGGGGTGTGGGATATATAAGAGTGTTACAGTGAGGGGTGTGGGGTATATCAGAGTGTTAAAGTGAGGGGTGTGGGATATATAAGAGTGTTACAGTGAGGGGTGTGGGGTATATCAGAGTGTTACAGTGAGGGGTGTTGGATATATCAGAGTTTTACAGTGAGGGGTGTGGTGTATATCGGAGAGTTTCAGTGAGGAGTGTGGGGTAGAACAGAGTGTTACAGTGAGGTGTGTGGGGTATATCAGAGTGTTAAAGTGAGGGGTGTGGGGTATATCAGAGTGTTACAGTGAGGGGTGTGGTGTATATCAGCGTGTAACATTGACCGGTCTTGTGTATATCAGAGTCTTACAGTGAGGGGTGTTGGATATATCAGAGTGTTACAGTGAGGGGTGTGGGATATATCAGTGTTACAGTGAGGGGTGTGGGGCATATCAGAGTGTTACAGTGTGGCTTGTGTGATATATCAGAGTGTTACAGTGAGGGGTGTGGGATATATCAGAGTGTTACAGTGAGTTGTGTGTGATATATCAGAGTGTTACAGTGAGTGGTGTGAGATATATCAGAGTGTTACAGTGAGGGGTGTGGGGTATATCAGTGTGTTACAGTGAGGGGTGTGGCATGTATCAGAGTGTTACAGTGAGGGGTGTGGGGTATATCAGAGTGTTACAGTGAGGTGTGTGGTGTATATCAGTGTGTTACAGTGAAAGGTGTGGGGTATATCAGTGTTACATTGAGGGGTGTGGGATATATCAGAGTGTTACAGTGAGGGGTGTAGGTATATCAGATTGTTACTGTGAGGGGTGTGGGATATATCAGAGTGTTATAGTGAAGAGTGTGGGTTATATCAGACTGTTAGAGTGAGGGGTGTGGGATATATCAGACTGTTACTGTGAAGTATGTGGGATATATCAGAGTGTTACAATGAAGGGTGTGGGCTATATCAGTGTTTTACAGTGAGGGGTGTGGGGTATTTCAGAGTGTTACAGTGAGGGGTGTGGGATGTATCAGAGTGTTACAGTGAGGGGTGTGGGGTATATCAGAGTGTTACAGTGTGGGTTGTGTGATATATCAGACTTTTACTGTGAGGGGTGTGGGGTATATCAGAGTGTTACAGTGACTGCTGTGGGGTATATCAGAGTGTTATATTGAGGGGTGTTGGGGTATATCAGTATTACAGTGAGGGGTGTGGGATATATCAGAGTGTTACAGTGAGGGGTGTGGGATATATCAGAGTGTTACAGTGAGGGGTGTGGAGTATATCAGAGTGTTACAGTGAGGGGTGTGAGGTATATCAGAGTGTTAAAGTGAGGGGTGTGGGATATATAAGAGTGCTACAGTGAGGGGTGTGGGGTATATCAGAATGTTACAGTGAGGGGTGTGGGTTATATCAGAGTGTTACAGTGAGGGGTGTGGGATATATCAGAGTTTTACAGTGAGGGGTGTGGTGTATATCGGAGAGTTTCAGTGAGGAGTGTGGGGTAGAACAGAGTGTTACAGTGAGGTGTGTGGAGTATATCAGAGTGTTAAAGTGAGGGGTGTGGGGTATATCGGAGTGTTACAGTGAGGGGTGTGGTGTATATCAGCGTGTAACATTGACCGGTCTTGTTTATATCAGAGTCTTACAGTGAGGGGTGTTGGATATATCAGAGTGTTACAGTGAGGGGTGTGGGATATATCAGTGTTACAGTGAGGGGTGTGGGGCATATCAGAGTGTTACAGTGTGGCTTGTGTGATATATCAGAGTGTTACAGTGAGGGGTGTGGGATATATCAGAGTGTTACAGTGAGTTGTGTGTGATATATCAGAGTGTTACAGTGAGTTGTGTGAGATATATCAGAGTGTTACAGTGAGGGGTGTGGGGTATATCAGTGTGTTACAGTGAGGGGTGTGGCATGTATCAGAGTGTTACAGTGAGGGGTGTGGGGTATATCAGAGTGTTACAGTGAGGGGTGTGGTGTATATCAGTGTGTTACAGTGAAAGGTGTGGGGTATATCAGTGTTACATTGAGGGGTGTGGGATATATCAGAGTGTTACAGTGAGGGGTGTAGGTATATCAGATTGTTACTGTGAGGGGTGTGGGATATATCAGAGTGTTATAGTGAAGAGTGTGGGTTATATCAGACTGTTAGAGTGAGGGGTGTGGGATATATCAGACTGTTACTGTGAAGTATGAGGGATATATCAGAGTGTTACAATGAAGGGTGTGGGCTATATCAGTGTTTTACAGTGAGGGGTGTGGGGTATTTCAGAGTGTTACAGTGAGGGGTGTGGTATGTATCAGAGTGTTACAGTGAGGGGTGTGGGGTATATCAGAGTGTTACAGTGTGGGTTGTGTGATATATCAGACTTTTACTGTGAGGGGTGTGGGGTATATCAGAGTGTTACAGTGACTGCTGTGGGGTATATCAGAGTGTTATATTGAGGGGTGTTGGGGTATATCAGTATTACAGTGAGGGGTGTGGGATATATCAGAGTGTTACAGTGAGGGGTGTGGGATATATCAGAGTGTTACAGTGAGGGGTGTGGAGTATATCAGAGTGTTACAGTGAGGGGTGTGAGGTATATCAGAGTGTTACAGTTAGGGGTGTGGGATATATCAGAGTGTAACAGTGAGAGGTGTGGGGTATATCAGAGTGTTACAGTGAGGGGTGTGGGGTATATCAGAGTGTTACTGTGAGGGGTGTGGTTTATATCAGATTGTTACAGTGAGGGGTGTGGGGTATATGAGTGTGTTACTGTGAGGGATGTGGGGTATATCAGAGTGTTACAATGAGGGCTGTGGGGTATATCAGTGTTACAGTGAGGGGTGTGTGATATATCAGTGTGTTACTTTGAGGGGTGTGGGGTATATCAGAGTGTTACAGTGAGGGCTGTGGGGTATATCAGAGTGTTACAGTGAGGGGTGTGGCGTATATCAGAGTGTTACAGTGAGGGGTGTGCGGTATATCAGTGTTACAGTGAGGGCTGTGGGGTATATCAGTGTTACAGTGAGGGGTGCGTGATATATCAGTGTGTTACTGTGAGGGGTGTGGGGTATATCAGAGTGTTACAGTGAGAGGTCAGGGGTATATCAGAGTGTTACAGTGAGGGGTGTAGGGTATATCAGAGTGTTAAAGTGAGGGGTGTGGGATATATAAGAGTGTTACAGTGAGGGGTGTGGGGTATATCAGAGTGTTAAAGTGAGGGGTGTGGGATATATAAGAGTGTTACAGTGAGGGATGTGCGGTTCATCAGAGTGTTACAATGAGGGGTGTGGGGTATATCAGAGTGTTACAGTGAGGGGTGTTGGGTATATCAGTGTGTTACAGTGAGGGGTGTGGGGTATATCAGAGTGTTATAGTGAGGGGTGTTAGGGTATATCAGTATTACAGTGAGGGGTGTGGGATATATCAGAGTGTTACAGTGAGGGGTGTGGAGTATATCAGAGTGTTACAGTGAGGGGTGTGAGGTATATCAGAGTGTTACAGTTAGGGGTGTGGGATATATCAGAGTGTAACAGTGAGAGGTGTGGGGTATATCAGAGTGTTACAGTGAGGGGTGTGGGGTATATCAGAGTGTTACTGTGAGGGGTGTGGTTTATATCAGATTGTTACAGTGAGGGGTGTGGGGTATATGAGTGTGTTACTGTGAGGGATGTGGGGTATATCAGAGTGTTACAATGAGGGCTGTGGGGTATATCAGTGTTACAGTGAGGGGTGTGTGATATATCAGTGTGTTACTTTGAGGGGTGTGGGGTATATCAGAGTGTTACAGTGAGGGCTGTGGGGTATATCAGAGTGTTACAGTGAGGGGTGTGGCGTATATCAGAGTGTTACAGTGAGGGGTGTGCGGTATATCAGTGTTACAGTGAGGGCTGTGGGGTATATCAGTGTTACAGTGAGGGGTGCGTGATATATCAGTGTGTTACTGTGAGGGGTGTGGGGTATATCAGAGTGTTACAGTGAGAGGTCAGGGGTATATCAGAGTGTTACAGTGAGGGGTGTAGGGTATATCAGAGTGTTAAAGTGAGGGGTGTGGGATATATAAGAGTGTTACAGTGAGGGGTGTGGGGTATATCAGAGTGTTAAAGTGAGGGGTGTGGGATATATAAGAGTGTTACAGTGAGGGATGTGCGGTTCATCAGAGTGTTACAATGAGGGGTGTGGGGTATATCAGAGTGTTACAGTGAGGGGTGTTGGGTATATCAGTGTGTTACAGTGAGGGGTGTGGGGTATATCAGAGTGTTAAAGTGAGCCGTGTGGGGGTATATCAGAGTGTTACAGTGTGGGGTGTGGGGTATATCAGATTGTAACAGTGAGCGGTGTGTGTTCTATCAGAGTGTTAATGTGAGGCATGTGGGGGTATATCAGAGTGTTACAGTGATGGGTGTGGGCTATATCTGTTTGTTACAGTGAGGGGTGTGGGGTATTTCAGTTTGTCACAGTGAGGGATGTGGGGTATATAAGAGTCTTACAGTGAGGGGTGTGTGTTATATCCGAGTGCTACAGTGAGGGTTGTTGGATAGATCAGTGTGTTACAGTGAGGGGTGTGGGTTATATCAGAGTGTTACAGTGCGGGGTGTGGGGTATATCAGAGTGTTACAGTGAGGTGTGTGGGGTATGTCAGAGTGTTACAGTGAGGGGTGTGGGGTATATCAGAGTTTTACAGTGAGTGTGTGTGGTATATCAGAGTGTTACAGTGAGGTGTGCGGGATATATCAGAGTGTTACTGTGAGGTGTGTGGGTTATATCAGAGTGTTACTTTGAGGGGTGTGGGGTATATCAGAGTGTTACAGTGAGGGGTGTGGGGTATATCAGGGTGTTACAGTGAGGTGTGTGGTAAATCAGAGTGTTATAGTGAGGTGTGTGGGATATATCAGAGTGTTACAGTGAGGGGTGCGGGATATATCAGAGTGTTACAGTGAGGTGTGTGGGGTATTTCAGAGTGTTACAGTGAGGGGTGTGGGATATAATCAGAGTGTCAAAGTGAGGGGTGTGGGATATATCTGAGTGTTACTGTGAAGTCTATGGGATATGTCAGAGTGTTACAGTGTGGGGTGTGGTGTATATCAGAGTTTTACAGTGAGGGGTGTTGGATATATCAGATTGTTACAGTGAGGAAGTGGGGTATATCAGAGTGTTACAGTGAGTGATGTGTGGTATATCAGAGTGTTACAGTGAGGGGTATGAGGTATATCAGAGTGTTACAGTGAGGGGTGTGGGGTATATCAGAGTGTTACAGTGAGGTGTGTGGTGTATGTCAGAGTGTTACATTGAGGGGTGTGGGGTATATCAGAGTGTTACAGTGAGTTGTGCGGGATATATCAGAGTGTTACAGTGAGGGGTGTGGGTTATATCGGAGTGTTACAGTGAGGGGTGTGGGATATATCAGAGTGTTACAGTGAGGGGTGTGGGGTATATCAGAGTGTTACAGTGAGGGATGTGGGATATATCAGAGTGTTACTTTGAGGGGTGTGGGTTATATCAGAGTGTTACTGTGAGGGGTGTGGGCTATATCAGTGTTACAGTGAGGTGTGTGGGTTATATCAGCGTGTGACAGTGATGGGTGTGGGGTATATCACAGTGTTACAGTGAGGGATGTGGAGTTTATCAGTGTGTTACAGTGAGGGGTGTGGGATATATCAGAATGTTACAGTGTTGAGTGTGGGATATATCAGAGTGTTACAGTGAGGGATGTGCGGTTCATCAGAGTGTTACAGTGAGGGGTGTGGGGTATATCACAGTGTTACAGTGAGGGATGTGGGATATATCAGAGTGTTACAGTGAGGGGTGTGGGGTATATCAGAGTGTTACCATGAGGGATGTGGGGTATATCAGAGTTGAACTGTGAGGGGTGTTGGGGTATATCAGAGTGTTACAGTGAGGTGTGTGGGACATATCAGAGTGTTACAGTGAAGGGTGTGGGATATAACAGAGTGTTACAGTGCGGGGTGTGGGGTATATCAGAGTGTTACGGTGAGGGGTGTGGGGTATAACAGACTGTTACAGTGAGGGGTGTGGAGTATATCAGAGTGTTACAGTGAGGTGTGTGGGATATATCAGAGTGTTACAGTGAGGGGTGTGGGGCATATCAGAGTGTTACAGTGAGGGGTGTGGTGTATATCAGCGTGTAACATTGAGCGGTCTTGTGTATGTCAGCGTCTTACAGTGAGGGGTGTGGGATATATCAGTGTGTTACATTGAGGGGTGTGGGGTATATCAGAGGGTTACAGTGAGGGGTGTGGGGCATATCAGAGTGTTACTGTGTGGCTTGTGTGATATATCAGAGTGTTACAGTGAGGGGTGTGGCGTGTATCAGAGTGTTACATTGAGGGGTGTGGGGTATATCAGAGTGTTACAGTGAGGGGTGTGGTGTATATCAGTGTGTTACAGTGAAGGGTGTGGGGTATATCAGTGTTACAGTGAGGGGTGTGGGATATATCATAGTGTTACAGTGAGGCGTGTGCGATATATCAGAGTGTTACAGTGAGGGATGTGCGGTTCATCAGAGTGTTACAATGAGGGGTGTGGGGTATATCAGAGTGTTACAGTGAGGGGTGTTGGGTATATCAGTGTGTTACAGTGAGGGGTGTGGGGTATATCAGAGTGTTAAAGTGAGGCGTGTGGGGGTATATCAGAGTGTTACAGTGAGGGGTGTGGGGTATATCAGAGTGTTAAAGTGAGGCGTGTGGGGGTATATCAGAGTGTTACAGTGTGGGGTGTGGGGTATATCAGATTGTAACAGTGAGGGGTGTGTGTTATATCTGAGTGTTAATGTGAGGCGTGTGGGGGTATATCAGAGGGTTACAGTGATGGGTGTGGGGTATATCTGTTTGTTACAGTGAGGGGTGTGGGGTATTTCAGTTTGTTACAGTGAGGGTTGTGGGGTATATAAGAGTGTTACAGTGAGGGGTGTGTGTTATATCCGAGTGCTACAGTGAGGGTTGTTGGATAGATCAGAGTGTTACAGTGAGGGGTGTGGGTTATATCAGAGTGTTACAGTGAGGGGTGTGGGGTATGTCAGAGTGTTACAATGAGGGGTGTGGGGTATATCAGAGTTTTACAGTTTGTGTGTGTGATATATCAGAGTGTTACAGTGAGGGGTGTGGTGTATATTAGAGTGTTACAGTGAGGTGTGCGGGATATATCAGAGTGTTACTGTGAGGTGTTTGGGTTATATCAAAGTGTTACTTTGAGGTGTGTGGGGTATATCAGAGTGTTACAGTGAGGGGTGTGGGGTATATCAGGGTGTTACAGTGAGGTGTGTGGTAAATCAGAGTGTTATAGTGAGGTGTGTGTGATATATCAGAGTGTTACAGTGAGGGGTGTGGGATATATCAGAGTGTTACTGTGAGGTGTGTAGGTTATATCATAGTGTTACTTTGAGGGGTGTGGAGTATATCAGAGTGTTACAGTGAGCGGTGTGGGGTATATCAGGGTGTTACAGTGAGGTGTGTGGTAATCAGAGTGTTACAGTGAGGGGTGTGGGATATATCAGAGTGTTACAGTGAGCGGTGTGGGATATATCAGAGTGTTACAGTGAGGGGTGCGGGATATATCAGAGTGTTACAGTGAGGGGTGTGGGATATATCAGAGTGTTACAGTGAGGGGTGCGGGATATATCAGAGTGTTACAGTGAGGTGTGTGGGGTATTTCAGAGTGTTACAGTGAGGGGTGTGGGATATAATCAGAGTGTCAAAGTGAAGGGTGTGGGATATATCAGAGTGTTACTGTGAAGTCTATGGGATATGTCAGAGTGTTACAGTGTGGGGAGTGGTGTATATCAGAGTTTTACAGTGAGGGGCGTTGGATATATCAGATTGTTACAGTGAGGAAGTGGGGTATATCAGAGTGTTACAGTGAGTGATGTGTGGTATATCAGAGTGTTACAGTGAGGGGTGTGGGGTATATCAGAGTGTTACAGTGAGGTGTGCGGGATATATCAGAGTGTTACAGTGAGGGGTGTGGGGTATATCAGAGTGTTACAGTTAGGGGTGTGGGATATATCAGAGTGTTACTGTGAGGGGTGTGGGTTATATCAGAGTGTTACTTTGAGGGGTGTGGGGTATATCAGAGTGTTACTGTGAGGGGTGTGGGCTATATCAGTGTTACAGTGAGGTGTGTGGGTTATATCAGCGTGTTACAGTGAGGGGTGTGGGATATATCAGAATGTTACAGTGTGGAGTGTGGGATATCAGCGTGTTACAGTTAGGGATGTGAGGTATATCAGAGTTTAACTGTGAGGGGTGTTGGGGTATATCAGAGTGTTACAGTGAGGTGTGTGGGATATATCAAAGTGTTACAGTGAGGTGTGTGGGATATATCAGAGTGTTACAGTGAGGGGTGTGGGATATATCAGAGTGTTACAGTGAGGGGTGTGGGATATATCAGAGTGTTACAGTGAGGGGTGTGGTGTATATCAGCGTGTAACATTGAGCGTTCTTGTGTATATCAGAGTCTTACAGTGAGGGGTGTTGGATATATCAGAGTGTTACAGTGAGGGGTGTGGGGTATATCAGAGAGTTTCAGTGAGGAGTGTGGGGTAGAACAGAGTGTTACAGTGAGGGGTGTGGGATATATCAGTGTGTTACAGTGAGGGGTGTGGGGTATATCAGAGGGTTACAGTGAGGGGTGTGGGGCATATCAGAGTGTTACAGTGTGGCTTGTGTGATATATCAGAGTGTTACAGTGAGGGGTGTGGCGTGTATCAGAGTGTTACAGTGAGGGGTGTGGGGTATATCATAGTGTTACAGTGAGGGGTGTGGTGTATATCAGTGTGTTACAGTGAAGGGTGTGGGGTATATCAGTGTTACAGTGAGGGGTGTGGGATATATCAGAGTGTTACAGTGAGGTGTGTGGGATATATCAGAGTGTTAGAGTGAGGGGTGTGGGTTAAAGCAGACTGTTAGAGTGAGGGGTGTGGGGTATATCAGACTGTTACTGTGAAGTATGTGGGATATATCAGAGTGTTACAATGAAGGGTGTGGGCTATATCAGTGTTTTACATTGAGGGGTGTGGGGTATATCAGAGTGTTACAGTGAGGGGTGTGGGATGTATCAGTGTGTTACAAGGAGGGGTGTGGGGTATATCAGAGTGTTACAGTGTGGGTTGTGTGATATATCAGACTTTTACTGTGAGGGGTGTGGGGTATATCAGAGTGTTACAGTGAGGGCTGTGGGATATATCAGAGTGTTATAGTGAGGGGTGTTGGGGTATATCAGTGTTACAGTGAGGGGTGTTGGGGTATATCAGAGTGTTACAGTGAGGGGTGTGGGATATATCAGAGTGTTACAGTGAGGGGTGTGGGATATATCAGAGTCTTACAGTGAGGGTTTTGGAGTATATCAGAGTGTTAAAGTGAGGGGTGTGAGGTATATCAGAGTGTTACAGTGAGGGGTGTGGGATATATCAGAGTGTAACAGTGAGAGGTCTGGGGTATATCAGAGTGTTACAGTGAGGGGTGTGGGGTATATCAGAGTGTTACTGTGAGTGGTGTGGTTTATATCAGATTGTTACAGTGAGGGGTGTGGGGTATATCAGAGTGTTACTGTGAGGGGTGTAGTTTATATCAGATTGTTACAGTGAGGGGTGTGGGGTATATCAGAGTGTTACTGTGAGGGGTGTGGGGTATATCAGAGTGTTACAGTGAGGGCTGTGGGGTATATCAGAGTGTTACAGTGAGGGGTGTGGTGTATATCAGAGTGTTACTGTGAGGGATGTGGGGTATATCAGAGTGTTACAGTAAGGGGTGTGGGGTATATCAGAGTGTTACAGTGAGGGCTGGGGGGTATATCAGTGTTACAGTGAGGGGTGTGTGATATATCAGTGTGTTACTGTGAGGGGTGTGGGGTATATCAGAGTGTTACAGTGAGTGCTGTGGGGTATATCAGAGTGTTACAGTGAGGGGTGTGGCGTATATCAGAGTGTTACAGTGAGGGGTGTGGGGTATATCAGTGTTACAGTGAGGGCTTTGGGGTATATCAGTGTTACAGTGAGGAGTGCGTGATATATCAGTGTGTTACTGTGAGGGGTGTGGGGTATATCAGAGTGTTACAGTGAGAGGTCTGGGGTATATCAGAGTGTTACAGTGAGGGGTGTGGTGTATATCAGAGTGTTACCGTGAGGGCTGTGGGGTATATCAGAGTGTTACAGTGTGGGGTGTGGGGTATATCGGAGTGTTAAATTGAGGGGTGTGGGATATATAATAGTGTTACAGTGAGGGGTGTGGGGTCTATCGGAGTGTTACAGTCAGGTGTGTGGTATATATCAGAGTGTTACAGTGAGGGGTGTGGGGTATATCAGAGTGTTACAGTGAGGGCTGTGTGGTATATCAGTGTTACCGTGAGGTATGTGGGATATATCAGAGTGTTACATTGAGGGGTGTGGGGTATATCAGAGTGATACAGTGATGGGTGTGGGGTATATCAGAGTGTTACAGTGAGTGGTGTGGGGTATATCAGAGTGTTACAGTGAGGAGTGTGGGGTATATCAGAGTGTTACAGTGAAGGCTGTGTGGTATATCAGTGTTACAGTGAGGTATGTGGGATATATCAGAGTGTTACAATCAGGGGTGTGGGGTATATCAGAGTGTTACAGTGAGGGGTGTGGGGTATATCAGAGTGTTACAGTGAGGTGTGTGGGGTATATCAGAGTGTTACAGTGAGGGGTGTGGGGTATATCAGAGTGTTACAGTGAGGTTTGCGGGATATATCAGGTGTTACTGTGAGGTGTGTGGGGTATATCAGAGTTTTACAATGAGGTGTGCGGGATATATCAGAGTGTTACAGTGAGTGGTGTGGTGTATATCAGAATGTTACAGTGAGGTGTGTGGGATATATCAGAGTGTTGCAGTGAGGGGTGTGGGGTATATCAGTGTGTTACAGTGAGGGGTGTGGGGTATATCAGAGTGTTATAGTGAGGGGTTTGGGGTATGTAAGAGTGTTACAGTGAGGGGTGTGGGGTTTACCACTGTGTTACAGTGAGGGGTGTGGGGTATATCTGTGTTACATTGAGGGGTGTGCGACATATCAGAGTGTTACATTGATGGGTGTGGGGTATATCAGAGTGTTACAGTGAGGGCTGTGGGGTATATCAGTGTTACAGTGAGGGGTGTGTGATATATCAGTGTGTTACTGTGAGGGGTGTAGGGTATATCACAGTGTTACAGTGAGGGGTGTGGTATATATCAGAGTGTTATAGTGAGGGGTGTGCGATATATCAGAGTGGTCCAGTGAAGGGTATGGGATATATCAGAGTGTTATAGTGAGGGGTTTGGGGTATGTCAGAGTGTTACAGTGAGGGGTGTGGGGTTTACCACTGTGTTACAGTGAGGGGTGTGGGGTATATCTGTGTTACATTGAGGGGTGTGCGATATATCAGAGTGTTACATTGATGGGTGTGGGGTATATCAGAGTGTTACAGTGAGGGCTGTGGGGTATATCAGTGTTACAGTGAGGGGTGTGTGATATATCAGTGTGTTACTGTGAGGGGTGTGGGGTATATCACAGTGTTATAGTGAGAGGTGTGCGATATATCAGAGTGTTACAGTGAGGGGTTTGGGGTATATCAGAGTGTTACAGTGAGGGGTGTGGGATATATCAGAGTGTTACTGTAAGGGGTGTGGGATATATCAGACTGTTACAGTGAGGGGTGTGGGGTATATCAGAGTGTTACAGTGAGGGGTGTGGGATATATCAGAGTGTTACAGTGATGGGTGTGGGTTATATCAGAGTGTTACAGTGAGGGGTGTGGGATATATCAGAGTGTTACAGTGAGGGGAGTGGGGTATATCAGAGTGTTACAGTGAGGGGTGTGGGTTATATCAGTGTGTTTCAGTGAGGTGTGTGGGATATATCAGACTGTTACAGTGAGTGTTGTGGGATATATCAGATTGTTACAGTGAGGGGTGTCTGTTATATCCGAGTGTTACAGTGAGGGGTGTGGGTTATATCAGAGTGTTACAGTGAGGGGTGTGTTGTATATCAGAGTGTTACAGTGAGGGATGTTTTGTATATCAGATTGTTACAGTGAGGTGTGTGGGGTATATCAGAGTTTTACAGTGACGGGTGTGGGATGTATCAGAGTGTTAGTGTGAGGGGTGTGAGGTATATCAGAGTGTTACAGTGAGGGGTGTGGGACATATCAGACTGTTACAGTGAGGGGTGTGGGGTATATCAGAGTTTTACAGTGAGGGTTGTGGGGTATATCAGTATTTTACAGTGAGGGGTGTGGGGTATATCAGAGTGTTACAGTGAGGGTTGTGGGTTATATCAGTGTGATACAGTGTGGGGTATGTGATATATCAGGCTTTTACAGTGAGGGGTGTGCGATATATCAGATTGTTACAGTGAGGGGTGTGGGGTATATCAGAGTGTTACAGTGTGGGGTGTGGGATATATCAGAGTGTTACAGTGAGGGGTGTGGGATATATCAGAGTGTTCCAGTGAGGGGTGTGGGGTATTTCAGAGTGTTACAGTGAGGGGTGTGGGATATATCAGAGTGTTACAGTGAAAGCTGTTGGGTATATTTGAGTGTTACAGTGAGTGGTGTGGGATATATCAGAGTGTTACTGTGAGGGGTGTTGGGTATATCAGAGTGTTACAGTGAGGTGTGTGGGGTATATCAGTGTTACAGTGAGGGCTGTGGGGTACATCAGTGTTACAGTGAGGTATGTGCGATATATCAGAGTGTTGCAGTGAGAGGTGTGGGGTATATCAGAGTGTTACAGTGAGGGGTTTGGGATATATCAGAGTGTTACAGTGAGGGGTGTGGGATACATCAGGGTGTTACAGTGAGGGGTGTGGGTAATATCAGTGTGTTTCAGTGAGGGGAGTGGGATATAAAAGAGTGTTACAGTTAGGGGTGTGGGGTATATCAGAGTGTTACAGTGAGGGGTGTGGTGTATATCAGAGTGTTACAGTGAGGTGTGCGGGATATATCAGGTGTTACTGTGAGGTGTGTGGGGTATATCAGAGTTTTACAATGAGGTGTGCGGGATATATCAGAGTGTTACAGTGAGTGGTGTGGTGTATATCAGAATGTTACAGTGAGGTGTGTGGGATATATCAGAGTGTTACAGTGAGGGGTGTGGGGTATATCAGTGTGTTACAGTGAGGGATGTGGGGTATATCAGAGTGTTATAGTGAGGGGTTTGGGGTATGTAAGAGTGTTACAGTGAGGGGTGTGGGGTTTACCACTGTGTTACAGTGAGGGGTGTGGGGTATATCTGTGTTACATTGAGGGGTGTGCGATATATCAGAGTGTTACATTGATGGGTGTGGGGTATATCAGAGTGTTACAGTGAGGGCTGTGGGGTATATCAGTGTTACAGTGAGGGGTGTGTGATATATCAGTGTGTTACTGTGAGGGGTGTAGGGTATATCACAGTGTTACAGTGAGGGGTGTGGGATATATCAGAGTGTTATAGTGAGGGGTGTGCGATATATCAGAGTGATCCAGTGAAGGGTATGGGATATATCAGAGTGTTATAGTGAGGGGTTGTGGGTATGTCAGAGTGTTACAGTGAGGGGTGTGGGGTTTACCACTGTGTTACAGTGAGGGGTGTGGGGTATATCTGTGTTACATTGAGGGGTGTGCGATATATCAGAGTGTTACATTGATGGGTGTGGGGTATATCAGAGTGTTACAGTGAGGGCTGTGGGGTATATCAGTGGTACAGTGAGGGGTGTGTGATATATCAGTGTGTTACTGTGAGGGGTGTGGGGTATATCACAGTGTTATAGTGAGGGGTGTGCGATATATCAGAGTGTTACAGTGAGGGGTGTGGGATATATCAGATTGTTACAGTGAGGGGTGTCTGTTATATCCGAGTGTTACAGTGAGGGGTGTGGGTTATATCAGAGTGTTACAGTGAGGGGTGTGTTGTATATCAGAGTGTTACAGTGAGGGATGTGTTGTATATCAGATTGTTACAGTGAGGTGTGTGGGGTATATCAGAGTTTTACAGTGAGGGGTGTGGGATGTATCAGAGTTTTAGTGTGAGGGGTGTGAGGTATATCAGAGTGTTACAGTGAGGAGTGTGGGACATATCAGACTGTTACAGTGAGGGGTGTGGTGTATATCAGAGTGTTACAGTGAGGGGTGTGGGATATATCAGAGTTTTACAGTGAGGGTTGTGGGGTATATCAGTATTTTACAGTGAGGGGTGTGGGGTATATCAGAGTGTTACAGTGAGGGTTGTGGGTTATATCAGTGTGATACAGTGTGGGGTATGTGATATATCAGACTTTTACGTTGAGGGGTGTGCGATATATCAGATTGTTACAGTGAGGGGTGTGGGGTATATCAGAGTGTTACAGTGTGGGGTGTGGGATATCTCAGAGTGTTACAGTGAGGGGTGTGGGATATATCAGAGTGTTCCAGTGAGGGGTGTGGGTTATATCAGAGTGTTACAGTGAGGGGTGTGGGATATATCAGAGTGTTACAGTGAGGGCTGTTGGGTATATTTGAGTGTTACAGTGAGTGGTGTGGGATATATCAGAGTGTTACTGTGAGGGGTGTTGGGTATATCAGAGTGTTACAGTGAGGTGTCTGGGGTATATCAGCGTTACAGTGAGGGCTGTGGGGTACATCAGTGTTACAGTGAGGTATGTGCGATATATCAGAGTGTTACAGTGAGGGGTGTGGGGTATATCAGAGTGTTACAGTGAGGGGTGTGGGATATATCAGAGTGTTACAGTGAGGGGTGTGGGATACATCAGGGTGTTACAGTGAGGGGTGTGGGTTATATCAGTGTGTTTCAGTGAGGGGAGTGGGATATAAAAGAGTGTTACAGTTAGGGGTGTGGGATATGTCAGAGTGTTACAGTGAGGTGTGTGGGGTATATCAGAGTGTTACAGTGAGGGGTGTGGGATATATCAGAGTCTTACAGTGAGTGGTGTGGGTTATATCAGATTGTTACAGTGAGGGGTGTGGGATATATCCGAGTGTTACAGTGAGGGGTGTGGGATATATCAGAGTGTTACAGTGAGGGGTGTCGGATATATCAGAGTGTTACACTGAGGGGTGTGGTGTATATCAGAGTGTTACAGTGAGGGGTGTGGGGTATATCAGAGTGTTACAGTGAGGGGTGTGCTGTATATCAGAGTGTTACAGTGAGGTGTGTGGGATATGTCAGATTGTTACAGTGAGGGGTGTGGGTTTATATCTGAGTGTTACAGTGAGGTGTGCGGGATATATCAGAGTGTTACAGTGAGGGGTGTGGGGTATATCACGGTGTTACAGTGAGGGGTGTTGTATATATCAGAGTTTTACAGTGAGGGGTGTGGGATATATCAGATTGTTGCAGTGAGGGATGTGGGAAATATCAGAGTGTGACTGTGAGGGTTGTGGCGTATATCAGAGTGTTACAGTGTGGGATGTGGGGTATATCAGAGTGTTACAGTGAGGCATGTGGGATACATCAGAGTGTTACAGTGAGGGGTGTGGTGTATATCAGATTGTTACAGTGAGGTGTGTGGGATATATCAGAGTGTTACAGTGAGGGTTGTGGGATATATCAGAGTGTTACAGTGAGGGGTGTGGGTTATATCATAGTGTTACAGTGAGGGGTGTGGGATATATCTGAGTGTTACAGTGAGGGGAGTGGGATATATCAGAGTGTTACAGTGAGGGGATGTGGGATATATCAGAGTGTTAAAGTGAGGGGTGTGGGGTATATCAGAGTGTTACAGTGAGGGCTGTGGGGTATATCAGATTGTAGAGTGAGGGGTGTGGGATATATCAGAGTGTTACAGTGAGGGGTGTGGGACATATCAGTGTGTTACTGTGAAGGGTGTGTGGTATATCAGAGTGTTACTGTGAGGGGTGTTGTTTATATCAGTGTGTTACACTGAAGGGATGGGGTATATCAGAGTGTTACAGTGAGGGGTGTGGGGTATATCAGATTGTTACAGTGAGGTGTGTGGTGTATATCACAGTGTTACATTGAGGGGTGTGGTATATATCAGATTGTTACAGTGAGGAGTGTGGGGTATATCAGAGTGTTACTGTGAGGGGTGTTGGGTATATCAGAGTGTTACAGTGAGGTGTGTGGGGTATATCAGCGTTACAGTGAGGGCTGTGGGGTACATCAGTGTTACAGTGAGGTATGTGCGATATATCAGAGTGTTACAGTGAGGGGTGTGGGATATATCAGAGTGTTACAGTGAGGGGTGTGGGATATATCAGAGTGTTACAGTGAGGGGTGTGGGATACATCAGGGTGTTACAGTGAGGGGTGTGGGTTATATCAGTGTGTTTCAGTGAGGGGAGTGGGATATAAAAGAGTGTTACAGTTAGGGGTGTGGGATATGTCAGAGTGTTACAGTGAGGTGTGTGGGGTATATCAGAGTGTTACAGTGAGGGGTGTGGGATATATTAGAGTCTTACAGTGAGTGGTGTGGGTTATATCAGATTGTTACAGTGAGGGGTGTGGGATATATCCGAGTGTTACAGTGAGGGGTTTGGGATATATCAGAGTGTTACAGTGAGGGGTGTGGGATATATCAGAGTGTTACACTGAGGGGTGTGGTGTATATCAGAGTGTTACAGTGAGGGGTGTGGGGTATATCAGAGTGTTACAGTGAGGGGTGTGCTGTATATCAGAGTGTTACAGTGAGGTGTGTGGGATATGTCAGATTGTTACAGTGAGGGGTGTGGGTTTATATCTGAGTGTTACAGTGAGGGGTGTTGTATATATCAGAGTTTTACAGTGAGGGGTGTGGGATATATCAGATTGTTACAGTGAGGGATGTGGGAAATATCAGAGTGTGACAGTGAGGGTTGTGGCGTATATCAGAGTGTTACAGTGTGGGATGTGGGGTATATCAGAGTGTTAAAGTGAGGCATGTGGGATACATCAGAGTGTTACAGTGAGGGGTGTGGTGTATATCAGATTGTTACAGTGAGGTGTGTGGGATATATCAGAGTGTTACAGTGAGGGTTGTGGGATATATCAGAGTGTTACAGTGAGGGGTGTGGGTTATAGCATAGTGTTACAGTGAGGGGTGTGGGATATATCTGAGTGTTACAGTGAGGGCTGTGGGGTATATCAGATTGTAGAGTGAGGGGTGTGGGATATATCAGAGTGTTACAGTGAGGGGTGTGGGACATATCAGTGTGTTACTGTGAAGGGTGTGTGGTATATCAGAGTGTTACTGTGAGGGGTGTTGTTTATATCAGTGTGTTACACTGAAGGGATGGGGTATATCAGAGTGTTACAGTGAGGGGTGTGGGGTATATCAGATTGTTACAGTGAGGTGTGTGGTGTATATCACAGTGTTACATTGATGGGTGTGGTATATATCAGATTGTTACAGTGAGGAGTGTGTGGTATATCAGAGTGTTACAGTGAGGGGTGTGGGGTATATCAGAGTGTTACATTGAGGGGTGTGGGGTATATCAGATTGTTACATTGAGGTGTGTGGGATATATCCAAGTGTTATTGTGAGGGGTGTGGGATATATCAGAGTTTTACAGTGAGGGGTGTGGGATATATCAGAGTGTTACAGTGATGGGTGTGGGATATATCAGAGTGTTACAGTGAGGGGTGTGGGATATATCAGAGTGTTACAGTGAGGGGATTGGGGTATATCAGAGTGTTCCAGTCAGGTGTGTGGTATATATCAGGGTGTTATAGTGAGGGGTGTGGGTTATATCAGTGTGTTTCAGTGAGGGGTGTGGGATATATCAGAGTGTTACAGTGAGTGGTGTGGGATATATCAGATTGTTACAGTGAGGGGTGTGGGATATATCAGAGTGTTACAGTGAGGGGTGTGTTGTATATCAGAGTGTTACAGTGAGGGATGTGTTGTATATCAGAGTGTTACAGTGAGGTGTGTTTGGTATATCAGAGTGTTACAGTGAGGGGTGTGGGTTATATCATAGTGTTACAGTGAGGGGTGTGGGATATATCTGAGTGTTACAGTGAGGGGAGTGGGATATATCAGAGTGTTACAGTGAGGGGATGTGGGATATATCAGAGTGTTAAAGTGAGGGGTGTGGGGTATATCAGAGTGTTACAGTGAGGGCTGTGGGGTATATCAGATTGTAGAGTGAGGGGTGTGGGATATATCAGAGTGTTACAGTGAGGGGTGTGGGACATATCAGTGTGTTACTGTGAAGGGTGTGTGGTATATCAGAGTGTTACTGTGAGGGGTGTTGTTTATATCAGTGTGTTACACTGAAGGGATGGGGTATATCAGAGTGTTACAGTGAGGGGTGTGGGGTATATCAGATTGTTACAGTGAGGTGTGTGGTGTATATCACAGTGTTACATTGATGGGTGTGGTATATATCAGATTGTTACAGTGAGGAGTGTGTGGTATATCAGAGTGTTACAGTGAGGGGTGTGGGGTTTATCAGAGTGTTACAGTGAGGGGTGTGGGGTATATCAGAGTGTTACATTGAGGGGTGTGGGGTATATCAGATTGTTACATTGAGGTGTGTGGGATATATCAGTGTGTTATTGTGAGGGGTGTGGGCTATATCAGAGTTTTACAGTGAGGGGTGTGGGATATATCAGAGTGTTACAGTGATGGGTGTGGGATATATCAGAGTGTTACAGTGAGGGGTGTGGGATATATCAGAGTGTTACAGTGAGGGGATTGGGGTATATCAGAGTGTTCCAGTCAGGTGTGTGGTATATATCAGGGTGTTACAGTGAGGGGTGTGGGTTATATCAGTGTGTTTCAGTGAGGGGTGTGGGATATATCAGAGTGTTACAGTGAGTGGTGTGGGATATATCAGATTGTTACAGTGAGGGGTGTGGGGTATATCAGAGTGTTACAGCGAGGGGTGTGGGGTATATCAGAGTGTTACAGTGAGGGGTGTGGGATATATCAGAGTGTTACAGTGAGGGGTGTGTTGTATATCAGAGTGTTACAGTGAGGGATGTGTTGTATATCAGATTGTTACAGTGAGGTGTATTTGGTATATCAGAGTGTTACAGTGAGTGGTGTGGGATATATCAGAGTGTTACAGTGAGGGTTGTGGGATATATCAGAGTGTTACAGTGACGGGTGTGGGATATATCAGAGTGTTACAGTGAGGGTGTGGGATATATCAGAGTGTTACAGTGAGGGTGTGGGATATATCAGAGTGTTACAGTGAGGGGTGTGGGCTATATCAGAGTTTTACAGTGAGGGGTGTGGGATGTATCAGAGTGTTACAGTGAGGGGTGTGGGATATATCAGAGTGTTACAGTGAGGGGATTGGGGTATATCAGAGTGTTCCAGTCAGGTGTGTGGTATATATCAGGGTGTTATAGTGAGGGGTGTGGGTTATATCAGTGTGTTTCAGTGAGGGGTGTGGGATATATCAGAGTGTTACAGTGAGTGGTGTGGGATATATCAGATTGTTACAGTGAGGGGTGTGGGATATATCAGAGTGTTACAGTGAGGGGTGTGTTGTATATCAGAGTGTTACAGTGAGGGATGTGTTGTATATCAGAGTGTTACAGTGAGGTGTGTTTGGTATATCAGAGTGTTACAGTGAGGGGTGTGGGTTATATCATAGTGTTACAATGAGGGGTGTGGGATATATCTGAGTGTTACAGTGAGGGGAGTGGGATATATCAGAGTGTTACAGTGAGGGGATGTGGGATATATCAGAGTGTTAAAGTGAGGGGTGTGGGGTATATCAGAGTGTTACAGTGAGGGCTGTGGGGTATATCAGATTGTAGAGTGAGGGGTGTGGGATATATCAGAGTGTTACAGTGAGGGGTGTGGGACATATCAGTGTGTTACTGTGAAGGGTGTGTGGTATATCAGAGTGTTACTGTGAGGGGTGTTGTTTATATCAGTGTGTTACACTGAAGGGATGGGGTATATCAGAGTGTTACAGTGAGGGGTGTGGGGTATATCAGAGCGTTACAGTGAGGGCTGTGGGGTACATCAGTGTTACAGTGAGGTATGTGCGATATATCAGAGTGTTACAGTGAGGGGTGTGGGATATATCAGAGTGTTACAGTGAGGGGTGTGGGATATATCAGAGTGTTACAGTGAGGGGTGTGGGATACATCAGGGTGTTACAGTGAGGGGTGTGGGTTATATCAGTGTGTTTCAGTGAGGGGAGTGGGATATAAAAGAGTGTTACAGTTAGGGGTGTGGGATATGTCAGAGTGTTACAGTGAGGTGTGTGGGGTATATCAGAGTGTTACAGTGAGGGGTGTGGGATATATCAGAGTCTTACAGTGAGTGGTGTGGGTTATATCAGATTGTTACAGTGAGGGGTGTGGGATATATCCGAGTGTTACAGTGAGGGGTGTGGGATATATCAGAGTGTTACAGTGAGGGGTGTGGGATATATCAGAGTGTTACACTGAGGGGTGTGGTGTATATCAGAGTGTTACAGTGAGGGCTGTGGGGTATATCAGAGTGTTACAGTGAGGGGTGTGCTGTATATCAGAGTGTTACAGTGAGGTGTGTGGGATATGTCAGATTGTTACAGTGAGGGGTGTGGGTTTATATCTGAGTGTTACAGTGAGGTGTGCGGGATATATCAGAGTGTTACAGTGAGGGGTGTGGGGTATATCACGGTGTTACAGTGAGGGGTGTTGTATATATCAGAGTTTTACAGTGAGGGGTGTGGGATATATCAGATTGTTACAGTGAGGGATGTGGGAAATATCAGAGTGTGACAGTGAGGGTTGTGGCGTATATCAGAGTGTTACAGTGTGGGATGTGGGGTATATCAGAGTGTTACAGTGAGGCATGTGGGATACATCAGAGTGTTACAGTGAGGGGTGTGGTGTATATCAGATTGTTACAGTGAGGTGTGTGGGATATATCAGAGTGTTACAGTGAGGGTTGTGGGATATATCAGAGTGTTACAGTGAGGGGTGTGGGTTATATCATAGTGTTACAGTGAGGGGTGTGGGATATATCTGAGTGTTACAGTGAGGGAAGTGGGATATATCAGAGTGTTACAGTGAGGGGATGTGGGATATATCAGACTGTTAAAGTGAGGGGTGTGGGGTATATCAGAGTGTTACAGTGAGGGCTGTGGGGTATATCAGATTGTAGAGTGAGGGGTGTGGGATATATCAGAGTGTTACAGTGAGGGGTGTGGGACATATCAGTGTGTTACTGTGAAGGGTGTGTGGTATATCAGAGTGTTACTGTGAGGGGTGTTGTTTATATCAGTGTGTTACACTGAAGGGATGGGGTATATCAGAGTGTTACAGTGAGGTGTGTGGGGTATATCAGATTGTTACAGTGAGGTGTGTGGTGTATATCACAGTGTTACATTGATGGGTGTGGTATATATCAGATTGTTACAGTGAGGAGTGTGTGGTATATCAGAGTGTTACAGTGAGGGGTGTGGGGTTTATCAGAGTGTTACAGTGAGGGGTGTGGGGTATATCAGAGTGTTACATTGAGGGGTGTGGGGTATATCAGATTGTTACATTGAGGTGTGTGGGATATATCAGTGTGTTATTGTGAGGGGTGTGGGCTATATCAGAGTTTTACAGTGAGGGGTGTGGGATATATCAGAGTGTTACAGTGATGGGTGTGGGATATATCAGAGTGTTACAGTGAGGGGTGTGGGATATATCAGAGTGTTACAGTGAGGGGATTGGGGTATATCAGAGTGTTCCAGTCAGGTGTGTGGTATATATCAGGGTGTTACAGTGAGGGGTGTGGGTTATATCAGTGTGTTTCAGTGAGGGGTGTGGGATATATCAGAGTGTTACAGTGAGTGGTGTGGGATATATCAGATTGTTACAGTGAGGGGTGTGGGGTATATCAGAGTGTTACAGCGAGGGGTGTGGGGTATATCAGAGTGTTACAGTGAGGGGTGTGGGATATATCAGAGTGTTACAGTGAGGGGTGTGTTGTATATCAGAGTGTTACAGTGAGGGATGTGTTGTATATCAGATTGTTACAGTGAGGTGTGTTTGGTATATCAGAGTGTTACAGTGAGTGGTGTGGGATATATCAGAGTGTTACAGTGGGGGTTGTGGGATATATCAGAGTGTTACAGTGACGGGTGTGGGATATATCAGAGTGTTACAGTGAGGGTGTGGGATATATCAGAGTGTTACAGTGAGGGTGTGGGATATATCAGAGTGTTACAGTGAGGGGTGTGGGCTATATCAGAGTTTTACAGTGAGGGGTGTGGGATGTATCAGAGTGTTACAGTGAGGGGTGTGGGGTATATCAGAGTGTTTACAGTGAGGGGTGTGGGATATATCAGAGTTTTACAGTGAGGTTTGTGGGGTATATCAGTATTTTACAGTGAGGGGTGTGGGGTATATCAGAGTGTTACAGTGTGGATTGTGGGGTATATCGGTGTGATACAGTGTGGGGTATGTGATATATCAGACTTTTACAGTGAGGTGTGTGCGATATATCAGAGTATTACAGTGAGGGGTGTGGGGTATATCAGAGTGTTACAGTGATGGGTGTGGGATATATCAGAGTGTTACAGTGAGGTGTACGGGATATATCAGAGTGTTACAGTGAGGGCTGTTGGGTATATTTGAGTGTTACAGTGAGTGGTGTGGGATATATCAGAGTGTTACTGTGAGGGGTGTTGGGTATATCAGAGTGTTACAGTGAGGTGTGTGGGGTATATCAGTGTTACAGTGAGGTATGTGCGATATATCAGAGTGTTACAGTGAGGGGTGTGGGATAAATCTGAGTGTTACAGTGAGGGGTGTGGGATATATCAGAGTGTTACAGTGAGTGGGTGTGGGATATATCAGAGTGTTACAGTGAGGGGTGTGGGATATATCAGTGTGTTACAGGGAGGGGTGTGGGTTATATCAGAGTGTTACAGTGAGGGGTGTGGGATATATCAGAGTGTTACAGTGAGGGGTGTGAGGTATATCAGAGTGTTACAGTGAAGGGTGTGGGGTATATCAGAGTGTTCCAGTGAGGTGTGTGGTATATATCAGGGTGTTACACTGAGGGGTGTGGGTTATATCAGTGTGTTTCAGTGAGGTGTGTGGGATATATCAGTCTGTTACAGTGAGTGTTGTGGGATATATCAGATTGTTACAGTGAGGGGTGTCTGTTATATCCGAGTGTTACAGTGAGGGGTGTGGGTTATATCAGAGTGTTACAGTGAGGGGTGTGTTGTATATCAGAGTGTTACAGTGAGGGATGTGTTGTATATCAGATTGTTACAGTGAGGTGTGTGGGGTATATCAGAGTGTTACAGTGAGGGATGTGGGATATATCAGAGTGTTACAGTGAGGAGTGTGGGACATATCAGACTGTTACAGTGAGGGGTGTGGGGTATATCAGAGTGTTACAGTGAGGGGTGTGGGATATATCAGAGTTTTACAGTGAGGGTTGTGGGGTATATCAGTATTTTACAGTGAGGGGTGTGGGGTATATCAGAGTGTTACAGTGAGGGTTGTGGGTTATATCAGTGTGATACAGTGTGGGGTATGTGATATATCAGACTTTTACGTTGAGGGGTGTGCGATATATCAGATTGTTACAGTGAGGGGTGTGGGGTATATCAGAGTGTTACAGTGTGGGGTGTGGGATATATCAGAGTGTTACAGTGTGGGGTGTGGGATATATCAGAGTGTTCCAGTGAGGGGTGTGGGTTATATCAGAGTGTTACAGTGAGGGGTGTGGGATATATCAGAGTGTTACAGTGAGGGCTGTTGGGTATATTTGAGTGTTACAGTGAGTGGTGTGGGATATATCAGAGTGTTACTGTGAGGGGTGTTGGGTATATCAGAGTGTTACAGTGAGGTGTGTGGGGTATATCAGCGTTACAGTGAGGGCTGTGGGGTACATCAGTGTTACAGTGAGGTATGTGTGATATATCAGAGTGTTACAGTGAGGGGTGTGGGGTATATCAGAGTGTTACAGTGAGGGGTGTGGGATATATCAGAGTGTTACAGTGAGGGGTGTGGGATACATCAGGGTGTTACAGTGAGGGGTGTGGGTTATATCAGTGTGTTTCAGTGAGGGGAGTGGGATATAAAAGAGTGTTACAGTTAGGGGTGTGGGATATGTCAGAGTGTTACAGTGAGGTGTGTGGGGTATATCAGAGTGTTACAGTGAGGGGTGTGGGATATATCAGAGTCTTACAGTGAGTGGTGTGGGTTATATCAGATTGTTACAGTGAGGGGTGTGGGATATATCCGAGTGTTACAGTGAGGGGTGTGGGATATATCAGAGTGTTACAGTGAGGGGTGTGGGATATATCAGAGTGTTACACTGAGGGGTGTGGTGTATATCAGAGTGTTACAGTGAGGGGTGTGGGGTATATCAGAGTGTTACAGTGAGGGGTGTGCTGTATATCAGAGTGTTACAGTGAGGTGTGTGGGATATGTCAGATTGTTACAGTGAGGGGTGTGGGTTTATATCTGAGTGTTACAGTGAGGTGTGCGGGATATATCAGAGTGTTACAGTGAGGGGTGTGGGGTATATCACGGTGTTACAGTGAGGGGTGTTGTATATATCAGAGTTTTACAGTGAGGGGTGTGGGATATATCAGATTGTTACAGTGAGGGATGTGGGAAATATCAGAGTGTGACAGTGAGGGTTGTGGCGTATATCAGAGTGTTACAGTGTGGGATGTGGGGTATATCAGAGTGTTACAGTGAGGCATGTGGGATACATCAGAGTGTTACAGTGAGGGGTGTGGTGTATATCAGATTGTTACAGTGAGGTGTGTGGGATATATCAGAGTGTTACAGTGAGGGTTGTGGGATATATCAGAGTGTTACAGTGAGGGGTGTGGGTTATATCATAGTGTTACAGTGAGGGGTGTGGGATATATCTGAGTGTTACAGTGAGGGGAGTGGGATATATCAGAGTGTTACAGTGAGGGGATGTGGGATATATCAGAGTGTTACAGTGAGGGCTGTGGGGTATATCAGATTGTAGAGTGAGGGGTGTGGGATATATCAGAGTGTTAAAGTGAGGGGTGTGGGGTATATCAGAGTGTTACAGTGAGGGCTGTGGGGTATATCAGATTGTAGAGTGAGGGGTGTGGGATATATCAGAGTGTTACAGTGAGGTGTGTGTGATATATCAGAGCGTTACAGTGAGGGTGTGGGATATATCAGAGTGTTACAGTGAGGGTGTGGGATATATCAGAGTGTTACAGTGAGGGGTGTGAGGTATATCAGAGTGTTACAGTGAGGGGTGTGGGCTATATCAGAGTTTTACAGTGAGGGGTGTGGGATGTATCAGAGTGTTAGTGTGAGGGGTTTGGGGTATATCAGAGTGTTACAGTGAGGGTGTGGGATATATCAGAGTGTTACAGTGAGGGGTGTGGGATATATCAGAGTGTTACAGTGAGGGGTGTGGGATATATCAGAGTTTTACAGTGAGGTTTGTGGGGTATATCAGTATTTTACAGTGAGGGGTGTGGGGTATATCAGAGTGTTACAGTGTGGATTGTGGGGTATATCGGTGTGATACAGTGTGGGGTATGTGATATATCAGACTTTTACAGTGAGGTGTGTGCGATATATCAGAGTATTACAGTGAGGGGTGTGGGGTATATCAGAGTATTACAGTGAGGGGTGTAGGATATATCAGAGTGTTACGGTGAGGTGTGTGGGATATATCAGAGTGTTACAGTGAGGGTTGTGGGATATATCAGAGTGTTACAGTGAGGGTTGTGGGATATATCAGAGTGTTACAGTGAGTGGTGTGGGATATATCAGAGTGTTACTGTGAGGGGTGTTGGGTATATCAGAGTGTTACAGTGAGGTGTGTGGGGTATATCAGTGTTACAGTGAGGTATGTGCGATATATCAGAGTGTTACAGTGAGGGGTGTGGGATATATCAGAGTGTTACAGTGAGGGGTGTGGGATATATCAGAGTGTTACAGTGAGTGGGTGTGGGATATATCAGAGTGTTACAGTGAGGGGTGTGGGATATATCAGTGTGTTACAGTGAGGGGTGTGGGTTATATCAGAGTGTTACAGTGAGGGGTGTGGGATATATCAGAGTGTTACAGTGGGGGGTGTGAGGTATATCAGAGTGTTACAGTGAAGGGTGTGGGGTATATCAGAGTGTTCCAGTGAGGGGTGTGGGTTATATCAGTGTGTTTCAGTGAGGTGTGTGGGATATATCAGAGTGTTACAGTGAGGGGTGTGGGATATATCAGATTGTTACAGTGAGGGGTGTCTGTTATATCCGAGTGTTACAGTGAGGGGTGTGGGTTATATCAGAGTGTTACAGTGAGGGGTGTGTTGTATATCAGAGTGTTACAGTGAGGGATGTTTTGTATATCAGATTGTTACAGTGAGGTGTGTGGGGTATATCAGAGTTTTACAGTGAGGGGTGTGGGATGTATCAGAGTGTTAGTGTGAGGGGTGTGAGGTATATCAGAGTTTTACAGTGAGGAGTGTGGGACATATCAGACTGTTACAGTGAGGGGTGTGGGGTATATCAGAGTGTTACAGTGAGGGGTGTGGGATATATCAGAGTTTTACAGTGAGGGTTGTGGGGTATATCAGTATTTTACAGTGAGGGGTGTGGGGTATATCAGAGTGTTACAGTGAGGGTTGTGGGTTATATCAGTGTGATACAGTGTGGGGTATGTGATATATCAGACTTTTACGTTGAGGGGTGTGCGATATATCAGATTGTTACAGTGAGGGGTGTGGGGTATATCAGAGTGTTACAGTGTGGGGTGTGGGATATATCAGAGTGTTACAGTGAGGGGTGTGGGACATATCAGAGTGTTCCAGTGAGGGGTGTGGGTTATATCAGAGTGTTACAGTGAGGGGTGTGGGATATATCAGAGGGTTACAGTGAGGGCTGTTGGGTATATTTGAGTGTTACAGTGAGTGGTGTGGGATATATCAGAGTGTTACTGTGAGGGGTGTTTGGTATATCAGAGTGTTACAGTGAGGTGTGTGGGGTATATCAGCGTTACAGTGAGGGCTGTGGGGTACATCAGTGTTACAGTGAGGTATGTGCGATATATCAGAGTGTTACAGTGAGGGGTGTGGGGTATATCAGAGTGTTACAGTGAGGGGTGTGGGATATATCAGAGTGTTACAGTGAGGGGTGTGGGATACATCAGGGTGTTACAGTGAGGGGTGTGGGTTATATCAGTGTGTTTCAGTGAGGGGAGTGGGATATAAAAGAGTGTTACAGTTAGGGGTGTGGGATATGTCAGAGTGTTACAGTGAGGTGTGTGGGGTATATCAGAGTGTTACAGTGAGGGGTGTGGGATATATCAGAGTCTTACAGTGAGTGGTGTTGGTTATATCAGATTGTTACAGTGAGGGGTGTGGGATATATCCGAGTGTTACAGTGAGGGGTGTGGGATATATCAGAGTGTTACAGTGAGGGGTGTGGGATATATCAGAGTGTTACACTGAGGGGTGTGGTGTATATCAGAGTGTTACAGTGAGGGGTGTGGGGTATATCAGAGTGTTACAGTGAGGGGTGTGCTGTATATCAGAGTGTTACAGTGAGGTGTGTGGGATATGTCAGATTGTTACAGTGAGGGGTGTGGGGTATATCACGGTGTTACAGTGAGGGGTGTTGTATATATCAGAGTTTTACAGTGAGGGGTGTGGGATATATCAGATTGTTGCAGTGAGGGATGTGGGAAATATCAGAGTGTGACAGTGAGGGTTGTGGCGTATATCAGAGTGTTACAGTGTGGGATGTGGGGTATATCAGAGTGTTACAGTGAGGCATGTGGGATACATCAGAGTGTTACAGTGAGGGGTGTGGTGTATATCAGATTGTTACAGTGAGGTGTGTGGGATATATCTGAGTGTTACAGTGAGGGTTGTGGGATATATCAGAGTGTTACAGTGAGGGGTGTGGGTTATATCATAGTGTTACAGTGAGGGGTGTGGGATATATCTGAGTGTTACAGTGAGGGGAGTGGGATATATCAGAGTGTTACAGTGAGGGGATGTGGGATATATCAGAGTGTTAAAGTGAGGGGTGTGGGGTATATCAGAGTGTTACAGTGAGGGCTGTGGGGTATATCAGATTGTAGAGTGAGGGGTGTGGGATATATCAGAGTGTTACAGTGAGGGGTGTGGGACATATCAGTGTGTTACTGTGAAGGGTGTGTGGTATATCCGAGTGTTACTGTGAGGGGTGTTGTTTATATCAGTGTGTTACACTGAAGGGATGGGGTATATCAGAGTGTTACAGTGAGGGGTGTGGGGTATATCAGATTGTTACCGTGAGGTGTGTGGTGTATATCACAGTGTTACATTGAGGGGTGTGGTGTATATCAGATTGTTACAGTGAGGAGTGTGGGGTATATCAGAGTGTTACTGTGAGGGGTGTTGGGTATATCAGAGTGTTACAGTGAGGTGTGTGGGGTATATCAGCGTTACAGTGAGGGCTGTGGGGTACATCAGTGTTACAGTGAGGTATGTGCGATATATCAGAGTGTTACAGTGAGGGGTGTGGGGTATATCAGAGTGTTACAGTGAGGGGTGTGGGATATATCAGAGTGTTACAGTGAGGGGTGTGGGATACATCAGGGTGTTACAGTGAGGGGTGTGGGTTATATCAGTGTGTTTCAGTGAGGGGAGTGGGATATAAAAGAGTGTTACAGTTAGGGGTGTGGGATATGTCAGAGTGTTACAGTGAGGTGTGTGGGGTATATCAGAGTGTTACAGTGAGGGGTGTGGGATATATCAGAGTCTTACAGTGAGTGGTGTGGGTTATATCAGATTGTTACAGTGAGGGGTGTGGGATATATCCGAGTGTTACAGTGAGGGGTGTGGGATATATCCGAGTGTTACAGTGAGGGGTGTGGGATATATCAGAGTGTTACACTGAGGGGTGTGGTGTATATCAGAGTGTTACAGTGAGGGGTGTGGGGTATATCAGAGTGTTACAGTGAGGTGTGTGGGATATGTCAGATTGTTACAGTGAGGGGTGTGGGTTTATATCTGAGTGTTACAGTGAGGTTGTCGGGATATATCAGAGTGTTACAGTGAGGGGTGTGGGGTATATCACGGTGTTACAGTGAGGGGTGTTGTATATATCAGAGTTTTACAGTGAGGGGTGTGGGATATATCAGATTGTTACAGTGAGGGATGTGGGAAATATCAGAGTGTGACAGTGAGGGTTGTGGCGTATATCAGAGTGTTACAGTGTGGGATGTGGGGTATATCAGAGTGTTACAGTGAGGCATGTGGGATACATCAGAGTGTTACAGTGAGGGGTGTGGTGTATATCAGATTGTTACAGTGAGGTGTGTGGGATATATCAGAGTGTTACAGTGAGGGTTGTGGGATATATCAGAGTGTTACAGTGAGGGGTGTGGGTTATATCATAGTGTTACAGTGAGGGGTGTGGGATATATCTGAGTGTTACAGTGAGGGGAGTGGGATATATCAGAGTGTTACAGTGAGGGGATGTGGGATATATCAGAGTGTTAAAGTGAGGGGTGTGGGGTATATCAGAGTGTTACAGTGAGGGCTGTGGGGTATATCAGATTGTAGAGTGAGGGGTGTGGGATATATCAGAGTGTTACAGTGAGGGGTGTGGGACATATCAGTGTGTTACTGTGAAGGGTGTGTGGTATATCAGAGTGTTACTGTGAGGGCTGTTGTTTATATCAGTGTGTTACACTGAAGTGATGGGGTATATCAGAGTGTTACAGTGAGGGGTGTGGGGTATATCAGATTGTTACAGTGAGGTGTGTGGTGTATATCACAGTGTTACATTGATGGGTGTGGTATATATCAGATTGTTACAGTGAGGAGTGTGGGGTATATCAGAGTGTTACAGTGAGGGGTGTGGGGTTTATCAGAGTGTTACAGTGAGGGGTGTGGGGTATATCAGAGTGTTACATTGAGGGGTGTGGGGTATATCAGATTGTTACATTGAGGTGTGTGGGATATATCAGTGTGTTATTGTGAGGGGTGTGGGCTATATCAGAGTTTTACAGTGAGGGGTGTGGGATATATCAGAGTGTTACAGTGATGGGTGTGGGATATATCAGAGTGTTACAGTGAGGGGTGTGGGATATATCAGAGTGTTACAGTGAGGGGATTGGGGTATATCAGAGTGTTCCAGTCAGGTGTGTGGTATATATCAGGGTGTTACAGTGAGGGGTGTGGGTTATATCAGTGTGTTTCACTGAGGGGTGTGGGATATATCAGAGTGTTACAGTGAGTGGTGTGGGATATATCAGATTGTTACAGTGAGGGGTGTGGGATATATCAGAGTGTTACAGTGAGGGGTGTGTTGTATATCAGAGTGTTACAGTGAGGGATGTGTTGTATATCAGATTGTTACAGTGAGGTGTGTTTGGTATATCAGAGTGTTACAGTGAGTGGTGTGGGATATATCAGAGTGTTACAGTGAGGGTTGTGGGATATATCAGAGTGTTACAGTGAGGGGTGTGGGATATATCAGAGTGTTACAGTGAGGGTGTGTGATATATCAGAGTGTTACAGTGAGGGTGTGGGATATATCAGAGTGTTACAGTGAGGGGTGTGGGCTATATCAGAGTTTTACAGTGAGGGGTGTGGGATGTATCAGAGTGTTACAGTGAGGGGTGTGGGGTATATCAGAGTGTTTACAGTGAGGGGTGTGGGATATATCAGAGTTTTACAGTGAGGGTTGTGGGGTATATCAGTATTTTACAGTGAGGGGTGTGGGGTATATCAGAGTGTTACAGTGTGGATTGTGGGGTATATCGGTGTGATACAGTGTGGGGTATGTGATATATCAGACTTTTACAGTGAGGTGTGTGCGATATATCAGAGTATTACAGTGAGGGGTGTTTGGTATATCAGAGTGTTACAGTGAGGGGTGTGGGGTATATCAGAGTGTTACAGTGATGGGTGTGGGATATATCAGAGTGTTACAGTGAGGTGTACGGGATATATCAGAGTGTTACAGTGAGGGCTGTTGGGTATATTTGAGTGTTACAGTGAGTGGTGTGGGATATATCAGAGTGTTACTGTGAGGGGTGTTGGGTATATCAGAGTGTTACAGTGAGGTGTGTGGGGTATATCAGTGTTACAGTGAGGTATGTGCGATATATCAGAGTGTTACAGTGAGGGGTGTGGGATATATCAGAGTGTTACAGTGAGGGGTGTGGGATATATCAGAGTGTTACAGTGAGTGGGTGTGGGATATATCAGAGTGTTACAGTGAGGGGTGTGGGATATATCAGAGTGTTACAGTGAGGGGTGTGGGATATATCAGAGTGTTACAGTGAGTGGGTGTGGGATATATCAGAGTGTTACAGTGAGGGGTGTGCGATATATCAGAGTGTTACAGTGAGGTGTGTGGGGTATATCAGATTGTTACAGTGAGGGGTGTGGGATATATCAGTGTTACAGTGAGGGGTGTCTGTTATATCCGAGTGTTACACTGAGGGGTGTGTTGTATATCATAGTGTTACAGTGAGGGGTGTGCTGTATATCAGAGTGTACAGTGAGGTGTGTGGGTTTATTTCAGAGTGTTACAGTGAGGTGTGCGGGATATATCAGAGTGTTAAAGTGAGGGGTGTGGGGTATATCAGGGTGTTACAGTGAGGGGTGTTGTATATATCAGAGTTTTACAGTGAGGGGTGTGCGATATATCAGATTGTTACAGTGAGGGGTGTGGGAAATATCAGAGTGTGACAGTGAGGGTTGTGGGGTATATCAGAATGTTACAGTGTGGGATGTGGGGTATATCAGAGTGTTACAGTGAGGGGTGTGGTGTATATCAGAGTGTTACAGTGAGGGGTGTGGGGTATATCAGTGTGTTACAGTGAGGGGTGTGGGGTATATCAGAGTGTTACACTGAGGCATGTGGGATACATCAGAGTGTTACAGTGAGGGGTGTGGGATATATCAGAGTGTTACAGTGAGGCATGTGGGATATATCAGATTGTTACAGTGTGGGGTGTGGTGTATATCAGAGTGTTACAGTGAGGGGTGTGGGGTATATCAGAGTGTTACAGTGAGGGGTGTGGGGTATATCAGTGTGTTACAGTGAGGGGTGTGGGGTATATCAGAGTGTTACACTGAGGCATGTGGGATATATCAGTGTGTTACAGTGAGGGGTGTGGAGTGTATCAGAGTATTACAGTGAGGGGTGTGGGATATATCAGAGTGTTACAGTGAGGGGTGTGGGGTATATCAGAGTGTTACAGAGAGGGGTGTGGGGTATATCAGTGTGTTACAGTGAGGGGTGTGGGGTATATCAGAGTGTTACAGTGAGGGGTGTGGGATATATCAGAGTGTTACAGTGAGGGGTATGGGATATTTCAGAGTGTTACAGTGTGGTGTGTGGTGTATATCAGATTGTTACATTGAGGTGTCTGGGATATATCAGAGTGTTACAGTGAGGGGTGTGGGGTATATCAGAGTGTTACAGAGAGGGGTGTGGGGTATATCAGTGTGTTACAGTGAGGGGTGTGGGGTATATCAGAGTGTTACAGTGAGGCTTGTGGGATATATCAGAGTGTTACAGTGAGGGGTGTGGGATATATCAGAGTGTTACAGTGAGGGGTATGGGATATATCAGAGTGTTACAGTGAGGGGAGTGGGATATATCAGAGTGTTACAGTGAGGGGATGTGGGATATATCAGAGTGTTAAAGTGAGGGGTGTGGGGTATATCAGAGTGTTACAGTGAGGGGTGTGGGGTATATCAGAGTGTTAGAGTGAGGGGTGTGGGATATATCAGAGTGTTACAGTGAGGGGTGTGGGACATATCAGTGTGTTACTGTGAAGGGTGTGTGGTATATCAGAGTGTTACTGTGAGGGGTGTGGTGTATATCAGTGTGTTACACTGAAGGGATGGGGTATATCAGAGTGTTACAGTGGGGGGTGTGGGGTATATCAGATTGTTACAGTGAGGTGTGTGGGGTATATCAGAGTGTTACATTGAGGGGTGTGGTATATATCAGATTGTTACGGTGAGGAGTGTGGGGTATATCAGAGTCTTACAGTGAGGGGTGTGGGGTATATCAGATTGTTACAGTGAGGTGTGTGGGGTATATCAGTGTGTTACTGTGAAGGGTGTGGGCTATATCAGAGTTTTACAGTGAGGGGTGTGGGATGTATCAGAGTGTTAGTGTGAGGGGTGTGGGACATATCAGACTGTTAGAGTGAGGGGTGTGGGGTATATCAGAGTGTTACAGTTAGGGGTGTGGGATATATCAGAGTTTTACAGTGAGGGTTGTGCGGTATATCAGTGTTTTACAGTAAGGGCTGTGGGGTATATATTAGAGTGTTACAGTGCGGGGTATGTGATATATCAGACTTTTACAGTGAGGGGTGTGGGATATTTCAGAGTGTTACAGTGAGCGGTGTGGGATTTATCAGAATGTTACAGTGAGGGCTGTGGGGTATGTCTGAGTGTTACAGTGAGGGGTGTGGGGTTTACCAGTATGTTACAGTGAGGGATGTGGGGTATATCTGTGTTACATTGAGGGGTGTGCGATATATCAGTGTGTTACTGTGAGGGGTGTGGGGTATATCAGAGTGTTACAGTTAGGGCTGTGGGGTATATCAGTGTTACAGTGAGGGGTGTGTGATATATCAGTGTGTTACTGTGAGGGGTGTGGGGTATATCACAGTGTTACAGTGAGGGGTGTGGGATATATCAGAGTGTTATAGTGAGGGGTGTGGGATATATCAGAGTGTTACAGTGAGGGTTTTGGTGTATATCAGAGTGTTCCAGTGAGGTGTGTGGTATATATCAGTGTGTTACATTCAAGGGTGTGGTGTATATCAGAGTGTTACAGTGAGGGCTGTTGGGTATATTTGAGTGTTACAGTGAGTGGTGTGGGATATATCAGAGAGTTACTGTGAGGGGTGTGGGGTATATCAGAGTGTTACAGTGAGGGGTGTGGGGTATATCAGAGTGTTAAAGTGAGGTGTGTGGGGTATATCTGTGTTACAGTGAGGGCTGTGGGGTACAACAGTGTTACACTGAGGTATGTGGGATATATCAGAGTGTTACAGTGAGCGGAGTGGGGTATATCAGCTTGTTGCAGTGAGGGGAGTGGGGTATATCAGAGTGTTACAGTGAGGATTGTGAGGTATATCAGTGTGTTACAGTGAGGGGAGTGGGATATATCAGAGTGTTACAGTGAGTGGTGTGGGATATATCAGATTGTTACTGTGAGGGGTGTCTTTATATCCGAGTGTTACAGTGTGGGGTGTGGGTTATATCAGAGTGTTACAGTGAGGGGTGTGTTATATATCACAGTGTTACAGTGAGGGATGTGTTGTATATCAGAGTGTTACAGTGAGGTGTGTGGGATATGTCAGAGTGTTACAGTGAGGTGTGTGGGGTATATCAGAGTGTTACAGTGAGGTGTGCGGGATATATCAGAGTGTTACAGTGAGGGGTGTGGGGTATATCAGGGTGTTACAGTGAGGGGTGTTGTATATATCAGAGTTTTACAGTGAGGGGTGTGCGATATATCAGAGTGTTACAGTGAGGGCTTTGGGGTATATCAGTGTTACAGTGTGGGGTGTGGGATATATCAGAGTGTTACAGTGAGGGGTGTGGGGTATATCAGAGTGTTACAGTGAGGGGTGTGGGATATATCAGATTGTTACAGTGAGGGGTGTGGGATATATCTGAGTGTTACAGTGAGGGGTGTGGGATATATCAGAGTGTTACAGTGAGGGCTGTGGGGTATATCAGTGTTACAGTGAGGGGTGTGGGATATATCAGAGTGTTACAGTGAGGGTTGTGGGATATATCAGAGTGTTACAGTGAGGGGTGTGGGGTATATCAGAGTGTTACAGTGAAGGGTGTGGGATATATCAGAGTGTTACAGTGAGGGGTGTGGGATATATCAGAGTGTTACAGTGAGGGCTGTCGGGTATATCTGTGTGTTACAGTGAGGGGTGTGGCGTATATCAGAATGTTACAGTGAGGGGTGTGGGATATATCAGAGTGTTACAGCGAGGGGTGTGGGGTATATCAGAGTGTTACAGTGAGGGGTGTGGGGTATATCAGAGTGTTACAGTGAGGGGTGTGGGATATATCAGAGTGTTACAGTGAGGGCTGTCGGGTATATCTGTGTGTTACATTGAGGGGTGTGGGGTATATCGGAATGTTACTGTGAGGGGTGTGGGGTATATCAGAATGTTACAGTGAGGGGTGTGGGGTATATCAGTGTTAAAGTGGGGGGTGTGGGGTATATCAGAGTGTTACAGTGAGGGTGTGGGATATATCAGAGTGTTAAAGTGAGGGTTGTGGGGTATATCAGAGTGTTACAGTTTGGGGTGTGGGATTTATCAGAGTGTTACAGTGAGGGGTGTGAGATATATCAGAGTGTTACAGTGAGGGGTGTGGGGTATATCAGAGTGTTACAGTGAGGGGTGTGCTGTATATCAGAGTGTTACAGTGAGGGGTGTGGGATATATCAGAGTGTTACAGTGTGGGGTGTGGGGTATATCAGAGTGTTACAGTGAGAGGTGTGGGATATATCAGTGTTACAGTGAGGGGTGTGGGATATATCAGTGTTACAGTGAGGGGTGTGGGGTATATCAGAATTTTACAGTGAGGGGTGTGGTATATATCAGTGTTACAGTGAGGGGTGTGGGATATATCATTGTTACAGTGACGGGTTTGGGGTATATCAGTGTTACAGTGAGGGGTGTGGGGTATATCAGAGTGTTACAGTGAGGGGTGTGGGATATATCAGAGTGTTACAGTGCGGGCTGTGGGATATATCAGAGTGTTACAGTGAGGGGTGTGGGGTATATCAGGGTGTTACAGTGAGGGGTGTGGTGTATATCAGAGTGTTACAGTGAGGGGTGTGGGATATATCAGAGTGTTACAGTGAGGGGTGTGGGGTATATCAGAGTGTTACAGTGAGGGGTGTGGGATATATCAGTGTTACAGTGAGGGGTATGGGATATATCAGAGTGTTACATTGATGGGTGTGGGGTATATCAGAGTGTTACAGTGAGGGCTGTGGGGTATATCAGTGTTACAGTGAGTGGTGTGTGATATATCAGTGTGTTACTGTGAGGGGTTTGTGATATATCAGACTTTTACAGTGAGGGGTGTGGGATATATCAGAGTGTTACAGTGAGGGGTGTGGGGTATATCAGAGTGTTACAGTGAGGGGTGTGGGGTATATCTGAGTGTTACAGTGAGGGTTGTGGGGTATATCAGAGTGTTACAGTGAGGGGTGTGGGATCTATCAGAGTGTTACAGTGAGGGGAGTGGGGTATATCAGAGTGTTACAGTGAGGGGTGTGTGATATATCAGAGTGTTACAGTGAGGGGTGTGTGATATATCAGAGTGTTACACTGAGGGGTGTGGGATATATCAGAGTGTTACGATGAGTGGTGTGGGATACATCAGTGTGTTGCATTGAGCGGTGTGGGGTATATCAGATTGTTACTGTGAGGGGTGTGGGATATATCTGAGTGTTACAGTGAGGGGAGTGGGGTATATCAGAGTGTTACAGTGAGGGGTGTGTGATATATCAGAGTGTTACAGTGAGGGGTGTGGGGTATTTCAGAGTGTTACAGTGAGGGGTGTGGGATATATCAGAGTGTTACAGTGAGTGGTGTGGGGTATATCAGATTGTTACAGTGAGGTGTGTGGGATATATCAGAGTGTTACAGTGAGGGGTGTGGGATATATCTGTGTTACAGTGAGTGGTGTGGGACATATCAGAGTGTTACAGTGAGGGGTGTGGGGTATATCAGAGTGTTACAGTGAGGAGTGTGGGGTATATCAGAGTGTTACAGCGAGGGGTGTGGGGTATATCAGAGTGTTACAGTGAGGGGTGTGGGGTATATCAGAGTGTTACAGTGAGGGGTGTGGGATATATCAGAGTGTTACAGTGAGGGCTGTCGGGTATATCTGTGTGTTACATTGAGGGGTGTGGGGTATATCGGAATGTTACTGTGAGGGGTGTGGGGTATATCAGAATGTTACAGTGAGGGGTGTGGGGTATATCAGTGTTAAAGTGGGGGGTGTGGGGTATATCAGAGTGTTACAGTGAGGGTGTGGGATATATCAGAGTGTTAAAGTGAGGGTTGTGGGGTATATCAGAGTGTTACAGTTTGGGGTGTGGGATTTATCAGAGTGTTACAGTGAGGGGTGTGAGATATATCAGAGTGTTACAGTGAGGGGTGTGGGGTATATCAGAGTGTTACAGTGAGGGGTGTGTTGTATATCAGAGTGTTACAGTGAGGGGTGTGGGATATATCAGAGTGTTACAGTGTGGGGTGTGGGGTATATCAGAGTGTTACAGTGAGAGGTGTGGGATATATCAGTGTTACAGTGAGGGGTGTGGGATATATCAGTGTTACAGTGAGGGGTGTGGGGTATATCAGAATTTTACAGTGAGGGGTGTGGTATATATCAGTGTTACAGTGAGGGGTGTGGGATATATCATTGTTACAGTGACGGGTTTGGGGTATATCAGTGTTACAGTGAGGGGTGTGGGGTATATCAGAGTGTTACAGTGAGGGGTGTGGGATATATCAGAGTGTTACAGTGCGGGCTGTGGGATATATCAGAGTGTTACAGTGAGGGGTGTGGGGTATATCAGGGTGTTACAGTGAGGGGTGTGGTGTATATCAGAGTGTTACAGTGAGGGGTGTGGGATATATCAGAGTGTTACAGTGAGGGGTGTGGGGTATATCAGAGTGTTACAGTGAGGGGTGTGGGATATATCAGTGTTACAGTGAGGGGTATGGGATATATCAGAGTGTTACATTGATGGGTGTGGGGTATATCAGAGTCTTACAGTGAGGGCTGTGGGGTATATCAGTGTTACAGTGAGTGGTGTGTGATATATCAGTGTGTTACTGTGAGGGGTTTGTGATATATCAGACTTTTACAGTGAGGGGTGTGGGATATATCAGAGTGTTACAGTGAGGGGTGTGGGGTATATCAGAGTGTTACAGTGAGGGGTGTGGGGTATATCTGAGTGTTACAGTGAGGGGTGTGGGATATATCAGAGTGTTACAGTGAGGGCTGTGGGGTATATCAGTGTTACAGTGAGGGGTGTGGGATATATCAGAGTGTTACAGTGAGGGTTGTGGGATATATCAGAGTGTTACAGTGAGGGGTGTGGGGTATATCAGAGTGTTACAGTGAAGGGTGTGGGATATATCAGAGTGTTACAGTGAGGGGTGTGGGATATATCAGAGTGTTACAGTGAGGGCTGTCGGGTATATCTGTGTGTTACAGTGAGGGGTGTGGCGTATATCAGAATGTTACAGTGAGGGGTGTGGGATATATCAGAGTGTTACAGCGAGGGGTGTGGGGTATATCAGAGTGTTACAGTGAGGGGTGTGGGGTATATCAGAGTGTTACAGTGAGGGGTGTGGGATATATCAGAGTGTTACAGTGAGGGCTGTCGGGTATATCTGTGTGTTACATTGAGGGGTGTGGGGTATATCGGAATGTTACTGTGAGGGGTGTGGGGTATATCAGAATGTTACAGTGAGGGGTGTGGGGTATATCAGTGTTAAAGTGGGGGGTGTGGGGTATATCAGAGTGTTACAGTGAGGGTGTGGGATATATCAGAGTGTTAAAGTGAGGGTTGTGGGGTATATCAGAGTGTTACAGTTTGGGGTGTGGGATTTATCAGAGTGTTACAGTGAGGGGTGTGAGATATATCAGAGTGTTACAGTGAGGGGTGTGGGGTATATCAGAGTGTTACAGTGAGGGGTGTGCTGTATATCAGAGTGTTACAGTGAGGGGTGTGGGATATATCAGAGTGTTACAGTGTGGGGTGTGGGGTATATCAGAGTGTTACAGTGAGAGGTGTGGGATATATCAGTGTTACAGTGAGGGGTGTGGGATATATCAGTGTTACAGTGAGGGGTGTGGGGTATATCAGAATTTTACAGTGAGGGGTGTGGTATATATCAGTGTTACAGTGAGGGGTGTGGGATATATCATTGTTACAGTGACGGGTTTGGGGTATATCAGTGTTACAGTGAGGGGTGTGGGGTATATCAGAGTGTTACAGTGAGGGGTGTGGGATATATCAGAGTGTTACAGTGCGGGCTGTGGGATATATCAGAGTGTTACAGTGAGGGGTGTGGGGTATATCAGGGTGTTACAGTGAGGGGTGTGGTGTATATCAGAGTGTTACAGTGAGGGGTGTGGGATATATCAGAGTGTTACAGTGAGGGGTGTGGGGTATATCAGAGTGTTACAGTGAGGGGTGTGGGATATATCAGTGTTACAGTGAGGGGTATGGGATATATCAGAGTGTTACATTGATGGGTGTGGGGTATATCAGAGTGTTACAGTGAGGGCTGTGGGGTATATCAGTGTTACAGTGAGTGGTGTGTGATATATCAGTGTGTTACTGTGAGGGGTTTGTGATATATCAGACTTTTACAGTGAGGGGTGTGGGATATATCAGAGTGTTACAGTGAGGGGTGTGGGGTATATCAGAGTGTTACAGTGAGGGGTGTGGGGTATATCTGAGTGTTACAGTGAGGGGTGTGGGGTATATCAGAGTGTTACAGTGAGGGGTGTGGGATCTATCAGAGTGTTACAGTGAGGGGAGTGGGGTATATCAGAGTGTTACAGTGAGGGGTGTGTGATATATCAGAGTGTTACAGTGAGGGGTGTGTGATATATCAGAGTGTTACACTGAGGGGTGTGGGATATATCAGAGTGTTACGATGAGTGGTGTGGGATACATCAGTGTGTTGCATTGAGCGGTGTGGGGGTATATCAGATTGTTACTGTGAGGGGTGTGGGATATATCTGAGTGTTACAGTGAGGGGAGTGGGGTATATCAGAGTGTTACAGTGAGGGGTGTGTGATATATCAGAGTGTTACAGTGAGGGGTGTGGGGTATTTCAGAGTGTTACAGTGAGGGGTGTGGGATATATCAGAGTGTTACAGTGAGTGGTGTGGGGTATATCAGATTGTTACAGTGAGGTGTGTGGGATATATCAGAGTGTTACAGTGAGGGGTGTGGGATATATCTGTGTTACAGTGAGTGGTGTGGGACATATCAGAGTGTTACAGTGAGGGGTGTGGGGTATATCAGAGTGTTACAGTGAGGAGTGTGGGGTATATCAGAGTGTTACAGCGAGGGGTGTGGGGTATATCAGAGTGTTACAGTGAGGGGTGTGGGGTATATCAGAGTGTTACAGTGAGGGGTGTGGGATATATCAGAGTGTTACAGTGAGGGCTGTCGGGTATATCTGTGTGTTACATTGAGGGGTGTGGGGTATATCGGAATGTTACTGTGAGGGGTGTGGGGTATATCAGAATGTTACAGTGAGGGGTGTGGGGTATATCAGTGTTAAAGTGGGGGGTGTGGGGTATATCAGAGTGTTACAGTGAGGGTGTGGGATATATCAGAGTGTTAAAGTGAGGGTTGTGGGGTATATCAGAGTGTTACAGTTTGGGGTGTGGGATTTATCAGAGTGTTACAGTGAGGGGTGTGAGATATATCAGAGTGTTACAGTGAGTGGTGTGGGGTATATCAGAGTGTTACAGTGAGGGGGTGTGTTGTATATCAGAGTGTTACAGTGAGGGGTGTGGGATATATCAGAGTGTTACAGTGTGGGGTGTGGGGTATATCAGAGTGTTACAGTGAGAGGTGTGGGATATATCAGTGTTACAGTGAGGGGTGTGGGATATATCAGTGTTACAGTGAGGGGTGTGGGGTATATCAGAATTTTACAGTGAGGGGTGTGGTATATATCAGTGTTACAGTGAGGGGTGTGGGATATATCATTGTTACAGTGACGGGTTTGGGGTATATCAGTGTTACAGTGAGGGGTGTGGGGTATATCAGAGTGTTACAGTGAGGGGTGTGGGATATATCAGAGTGTTACAGTGCGGGCTGTGGGATATATCAGAGTGTTACAGTGAGGGGTGTGGGGTATATCAGG